>BLKR01009019.1:0-269511 GCA_011170035.1 Teleogryllus occipitalis
TAACACTATTTTATACATTTTGAAAGCAGGTTTCTTCCATAATGAACTTAAAATAAAAAAGCCACAGAACGTATGTCTGATGATTCGTTGAAACAATTCTTTTTCATGCATTAGGCAACAACTTGAAACAATGTTTAGTTGCCCTTGTAAATAAATATTTCATTTTATTAGTTTATTTTCAACATTTCGTCAAAAATAGTAAAAATCTGTGTGTGACCTAGGGGGAAGGAGTATAAATTTCCACACGTTTTCTTCCTTTGCCACTCTTTTTCTCTATATTTGAATGATGAATAAAAAATAGCGAGGTTAGTAACATTAGAAAACTTGACATTTTCGCTGGGTTGTAGAAATCTTATTTGCATCGGTAAAGAAAGTACAGATTTTATTTTACGTTTCTATGAAAATAGCAACCAACAGCCCCGGCTCTCTCCACTACTTGCACAACAAGAGGTGGTCTCAGCATTTCCTCAATGAATCAGGGAAAACCGACGAAAAACTGATCGAGATGGGGTCATTGACCCAAAAGCTGAAGCACATTATTTGTTATGTGTATATTATCATTTTATAGGTATTAAACATAATGTAGTAATGTGAATTGTATTTGTGTATTAATGTGAATCATAATATATTTATTTATTTATTAGAAAGGATATTTTGTACAAAGAAGATTATGAACCGAAGTAGATTTTGTAGTACACAGCAGATTATGAAAAAGTGGATAACCTTTAATGAATGTATCTCTCAGAAGATTGAGTTTTTTTGTATATTATTTTGCTTTTTCCTTTTTTAATTTATAAATAATCAATTTTGTACTATTGTTAAGATTATAACTTATTTCATGACACGACATCTGGAACACTTCACAGTAAATTTTCTTACTAATATTATAGTATATCGTTTAAGAAAATTTCTTTTCTTTTTTCAGACATTAAAATGTAATAACATTTTCTTGAGGCAAAAATTGTTTAAATAGTTTTAATGGAAACATGCGATTTTTTTAATAAAATACGTGAATTATGGATGAAATGTATCCGTTGCCTGTAATAACGTTACTTTATCGTTTCCTGTGGCCAAGAGCAATTTTAAGTTGTGCTGCGCGAGTAGACGGTAATTCAGATGAACCTCATAATTAACAGTCGCGGGATTCCATCGAGCGAAGTTTAATTTTGGAATAATTTTAAAGTGTTTTAAGGGGTGGCTACTGTACATTTTTTTCTCGCAACGGTGAATTGCGCACAGCTTTTTCTTGCTTTGAAAAAACTCATTATTTTGTCGGCAGGTTTTCTTTGTTCCTGGCGTGCCCTTCCATGACCGGGTGGTGAGTGTTATCAGGCTTAACCCCTAATCGGGACAGGAATCTTTTATAATGAATTACGTAAGCTTCAGGTTGTGTCAGCCGCAGCGATTTGTCAAAGCCCGAGCTCGTGGACGTGCGTTGAGGGCGGCGCCGGGCGTAAGGTTGCGGCGCGGGGCTCGCGAAATATTTATATCTTCCTCCCTGGAGAAGAAAACGGGCGCGGGGCGACGCGGCTGCCGTCGGCGAACTCATTTCCTGGGCCGGCGTTGCAGGGGCGGAGGGGGAGATAACCGCGGGAATTAGGGCTGGAGGCGACGAGCGCGGCGGACGCGGCTGGAGGAACCGCGGGCCCCGCCACCGGAAAGCCCCCTGCCGCCACCGCCACAACCCCACCCACACCTCGCTGCCATCACCGCCCCCCTGCCCCACCTGCCACGCCTGCCTTGCCTCGCCCATCCCGCAAAATTCCCGCCCACACCCGCCCTGCCCCGCTGGCACCGCCCGCCCCGCCCCTCCTTCCTCCCGGTTATCCCCCGCCCTCCCACCTATCACACCGCCCGCCCCAGCGATCTCCCCGCCTGCTCCGCCCATCCCGCCGACCGCCCCACTCATCCCTTCCCTTTTCTTCCCGCCCCACCTTCCTTCCGCTCCGCCCTGCTGTTCCTCCGCCGCCTGCCACTTGCCCCCGGCGCTTCCGCGGCCTCCCGCGCGGGGAGCCTCGCTGTCTGCCCCGGGTTGCGGCGCGGCGTCTTTGCTGCCGCCCTCTCGTCCTCGCTTCTTTAAACTATCGCCACTTCGCTTGGGGAACCGGGCAAAGGCTTTCTCCAAATCTCGGCTGGAAATTGACTTTTAGTGAAAATAACGTTGTTTAACCAACTTTTCTCTGTCGGTGCTATTTCATATCAGATCTCGTCCGCCCAATGTGTATGTGTATCTTGTAAAATAGCTTCGTGTACTGTTTTGTTTTTGCTAACAATGGTTGTTAATTAATATTTTCTTCAATTTTATTGAGAAGCTGCTTAAAAATTGTTGCATGAATCGTTTAAATGCGCCATGAAATACCGAACAACTCTTCTCGTAACTGGTCATCACGTTTCTTCTAATTTCTATCAATAAACGAACTCCCCCTACATAACTACATCGAAGGCCTAAGCCCGCTATACGAAATCCAGTTTTGTCCTTTTCATGTAGGCCCTACAGAAATTGTATTGAAAACGGAAGTGCTGTTTTTCACTGTACTGTTTCGGTATCTAAATTATAGAAACAAGAAACAGTTTGATTATTGAATACACTCGTATCCTCTTGTACTAGAGACAATCAAACAATTCATATTTAAATTAATTAAATTTTATTTGCATCTTGCATAAAACTCGATGTTTCGCATCTTCAGGTGTTCCGTAATAAAGTATTAAAACTATATTACAGAACACGTGGGAGATACCTGGTTGTGGAAACCCTACTAGCCGACGATAGGTTGGCGCCAGATCTCGCCATCCAGCGGGGAAAGATGACCCCCATCTCCCGAAGAAAGAATGCAATACACTTACGGGACTAATGACCTTCGCAGTTGACGCGCCCGGAATCACAATCAATCAATCAATTTGAATGGCGTCCGTGGCCAATTGCAATCATGGCACATGCCATCCTATCGTACTACAAATGCCATAGTTTCTGCACGATATTTTAAAACTCTCTTTCAACCGAAAACTTTATGTTAGTATTGGTGTTTTAATCATGAAAGTCCTTCGGGTGACCTTAACTAAACTTCATCCCACACATCAGTGAAATGATTAATATCTGAAAAATGACTGCTATATTTTGTTTCTTTTTTTTAAATTTAGGGGTCTTCGTCCACACTAGAGAAGTATAGAACACTGTTCAAAATATTTGATTTATTTCATTTGAGATTTATGCATATAAATCAACAAATAAATTTTGCTTATTGAGAACCTTTTTGCGTAATGAGAATCAATTGCTGAAATACGTAAATACCCACCGCCACTTTAAGTTTTAAATTCATTAAAATTGTCAAATTCGTTATATCGATTATGATCACGTTCTTTTCACTCGTGATGCTACTGAGCTTCTACGTTTATACATCATGTGGCCATGTCAAAGAACTCGGAAATAACTTCCCTCTTCCATATTGGGTGTAAAATAGGAAAAGTTGTTAAATTTTAATTATAGAAACTTTATAACGCTGACAATACGTTAATTAAAAAGTTGGTCACTGACGAATACAGGAAATTTCACCTTGGTTTACCTCGAATAATTTGCTTCCCAGCATCGTTTTACACTCGTATCGACCGCACTTTCAGGATCGGAGACGTTCTGGAAGAGGCGGTTCGTGCTTCAAATTGTAAAATATCCGCTATTCCTCATTCATATCATCCACATCCAGTGGTTGGATTATTGACAAAAGTTTCTTTTCTATAATCTAGCCCTCAGGAAAAATTTAACATAACTTTAGATTAAATTTCTTTAATACCAGGCTTAGTAGCCAACATTTAGTTGCTGAGAGGTTATTGCGACGGCAACTGCACACAGATAAAAAAAAACTAGGGTTTGAATTACGTATGTTAATGAGAAGAGACGAGCGACAAAAGTGATGTTGATAATTGCGTCAATCCGCCGACGTCGACAGATGTTAACGTTAACAGTTTTCCCTTCGCTTAAATCTAAGTGTAACTGCATCGCTTGTACTTACCTAGAGAGCAAAATGAGGCGTCAGAATTAAAATTCTTCAAGATTGGACAATTCGAAGTTCGATTTTCTCATCTTTTGTGTTTATAAACTATTCCAACCCCTTCCTCCCGACAAAATTACTTCCTTGGCTAAATAGTACCAGGAAAATTATTTAAAATCCATGTTAAATATGACGAAGAATCAATTTGTATGGAATTTGTATTCTTCTTCGCCTAATGCAAAGATCTTCGGAGGCCCGTTAGAAATTTCCTTGAACTTCAGTTATGTGCCAAAACATGCAATAGTACGATTTAAATGTAGTGTCTCTTCAAGATCACGAACTGGAAAGAGAGGGGTCCCTGTTACCTTATCGAGAGCTTCGTTGTAACTTAAATATTTGGTATTGAAGCTCTCGATTGGATGACATTGTCCCCCTTTCCTTCTAACGCGTGGCTGAAGAGACACTACATTTAAACCGGACTACAGAAAGATGTGTTTACAAGAGTGGAACTTACGTACCATATTAGAAGTATGCTTGAACTGTAGTATCTTTTTATGCCGGTATCAGGGAACAATGGGGGCATGTCTGTAAAACTGTAACAAGGGTTTATTCCATCATCCTTATCATGAACAGCAATTACAAATGCCACAAACGGTGGAACACAACCAAACCTACATTCCACCTCTGTCTTCCATTGACCCAAATGGCGCCTAAAGAAGAAAACGATGCGTACGAGGAGTGGGAGCAAGGACCTGTGGCGTGCGATGTGCGCGAACGGCGCAGCAGCTTCTTTGCGGCGCCGCGGGGAGGCGGGAGCGCGCTAGCGGCGCGGCGGCGGTGGCGGTGGCGGCTTCAGGCACCAGGAGGCGCGTTCGCCCGCGCGATCGACACGTCCCGCGATAGCGATGCTCCGCCAGCGCCTCCTAATGCGAGCGAATAAATTGTCTCGACGCGCGCATCTACCATCCGCGGGCGGACGTGACTTTCGCCGCATGCATCTTCGCGGCGCGGCGATGGTGGCGGCTGTTGCGGTGGCGGCGGCGGCGGCGGCGGCGGCGGCAGCGGTATTACTCGCCCAAGTCGAGACTGCCTCTGGTGGCGGGAGGGCTCGCTAGCTTCGCGGAAATAACCCATTGTAGTGAGAGGACCCTCGTGTGAGGAAGCCCAGAAGCACGGTGAAGTGAGAGCATTGAACAGTTGAAGCAGAAACGCCGTTATTCTATTCAGCGCTTCAACGACCGCACTGTGATAACGTAGTATTAAACATGTATCAGCGAAAGAAAGTGTGAGGCAGTTAAAGTGCTTTACCGTGCTCACTGTCACAGCGGCGGTGGCGACGACATGGAATATTCGTGCCTTGGGATTTTCACTGAATATGCCACATCATGCTCGGCTGAAATGCACGAACATGTTCCCGTCACTTTTAATGAGCACCTTACGAACTTCATACGTGACGATGAGCTTCTCGAAATTGAATTGCCGGGTAGTTTCTTTTCTTGACTTAATTGTAAATATTTTATTCAGAAGACACCGGTCTGGAACATTCCCCAAAAGATGACTAATTTATGGTCGAAACAGGATGATCTTCATTCAGCTTTCCGGGACATGGTAAAGCCTGAGTTGACGTAACTGCGTTGCATTCTCTGCGGAGTATCGAGAACGGGCGAGGAGGGCCTCCTCGGAGCTCTTTGCTTCGTCGAGACTTTCCTCCGAGGTTGCACCCACGCGAACGCGTTCTTCTCGGATTATCTTTGCGCGAAATGTGATTCTCTCTCCTTTTTTGCTCCACGCAGATTGCAGTGCGCACTCTGTCATATTTCATCCGATAGATAACGTTTAGGGTTTGCGTTCCCGAGTGGGTCGTTGTGAGGCACGGTTCAACTGCTGCGTTGCTCGTTACAGCCTCGTAATGATACCTTCTCTCAGTTGGTTTGTCTGCTTGCTTGCAGCAACTGGCAACTGCCCTAAACAATTATGGAGGATTCTTTTTAATTAGAAATAAACGTAAAATGTTGCTTGTCACCTGCCGCAAGACTACGTAGAGGAGCTGTTAAATGTACGGTAAAAAAGATTTCTAACAAAATCGTTACTTTTTTTCCAAATCTCAGCAAATTACTATAATAAAAAATTAAAATTAGGTTTCTACCAAGTACATATTGATTACAAAGGTTCTGTTTAACCGGCTCTAATTTTGCATATTTAGCGAACTAAAACGTGTGAAACTATACCCTTATCACGTCCAGGCATTTGTCATGTTTTTAAGCCATCAGGCAAAAGCTGTCGTATTGGTTATCATTTGCTGAGAATGTTCGCCTATATTTGGACGAAAGATGTAATATGTGAATGCTGCTCAGTCCATAAAATTGAGTCGAATAGGAAGCAAAAATTGAACTTTTAACCTCATTTATTTTTGGTTAAATGAGAGTAGAATTGACTCCGTTAAAATCATACGCAGCGCTCGATCAGTATCAAGTCAACTTGTACTTTTACATTGATGGTTTTCACGAAAAAGCCTCGACGTTTTCCAAATGTGTATTTCATTTGCATTTGCTTCATTTAATTAAGCTACAATTGCTAATTGAAACAATGCTCTTTTGGGTTCTACATTAATAAATGTATCCAGATAATAATATAACTTAATCTGATGATTGATGTGGTATCTCGCGGAAAATTGAACATCTTGTTTGCCCTTTGCTTAACATATATTCCTTACTTAGTATTTCTAAGGAAGCAAAAAGCTGCTGTTACTAAAGAGTGTTTAGCAATGAACTTGTTAAATGGTTTTGCGTAATGATGTCCTTGCGTATTTGTAGAGGCCCACCACAATAATAACCTCTTCGCTTGAGTAATTGATTGATTAGTGATCGGGCGCGTCAACTGCTAAGGTAATTATTCCCGTACGTGTAGTGCAGATTTTTTCTTGGAAGGTGGCGGTGATCTTCCCCCGCTGGATGGTGAGATATCCATCGGCCAGCGTGATTTGCCCTAGCCTAGAGAAACTTATAAAATACTGCTGAAAATGAATATCGTGATTTTAAAGGAAATGCATTTAGGATTAGGATTTAAAGGAAATGCAGGTAGAGTTTCTGATATTGGAAATTTATTTTTCTCTTTTTACAATTGTTTGATTGTTGACTAGAAATAAATATCCTTAGAAATATGAAATTGGTCTGAATTTCATTAAAACCTCTGAAATTTCGAAAATTACGAAAGTTACTTTTTTTCAAACTGCTTGAGCTTCTAAACTTTTTAAATTAAACTAGTTACTATTTCTTAATTAACTGTATTTTACAATACTAGATCTAAATGATTTTGTATGAACTTTTTAAAAAATATTAATGGTTTTTGCGTAATTTTTAATCAAATCAGGATATTTTTTCTTAAACACGTTAACTAGATTTTCTCCAATTCAGCTCATTTTTTCTTTAAACTGTTTGTAATGATAGAGCACAATACACTGAAATCATTAGCAGGAGTTCAATTTTCATTAAAAATCTTGAATTTTCAAAAATCAATGACATGTTATTTTCGAAACACTCGCGCTTCGATTGGTAAAGTGAGTTTTTCAAGAGGCCTAAAGTATTAGAGGAGCACGAGTTGTTATATTACCTAACCGTTACAAATAATATGAAAAGGAATGTGTTGTTGTTGCACCACTAGTCTTGTTATATGAATGATTTTGGAAAAGCTGCAATCTATTTCTTCATATATTCTCGGTATATAATCAAATATATAAAAACAATACTATAACGGTGGATGCTTTCAAACTATTTTTTGTGAAATCTTTGAATATTGGCGGACTTATTAGACTGATAATAATATTCATCATTAAAAAGCCAATTAAAAGCGTGCGAAATTGAAGAAAAGACCTATGAAAATATCTCTGATTTCTCAAACATACTCTTTAACGGAATTTTAATTTTGTTATTCCAAAATAATATATTTGATGCAATGTGTTGTCATTGAGTATTATTGTTTCAGATCAGTCGGCGTGAAGTCGGGTGTCGCCTTGAAGTTGGTTTCCAACGCTTCAGGTAAGTTGACTACTATAACGTGACAAGAGACGTAACATTTTATTTAATAGTTAGAAGCTTTCGGCTTCTTTCACTCTCAATTACGTCTTGTATGTAGTCCCCATTTCTCTCCCTTATATTAGAATTTTGGAAGATGTTCTCTGAAATTCTTATATTTGTTTACTCTTTTAGTTTTCTCGATTGCATGGGATTTTATAGTATGTAATTTTCTTGTTGTTGTTGTTGTTGTTGTTGTTGTTGTTGTTGTTGTTGTTGTTGTTTTTATGAATGAAAAAATAGTCCAGTCTTTAGTGAGTTGTGCAGCCTTAGTTGGTAATATATAGATTATAATTAGAAATGTTTCTGCTCGTGGTCCCTCCGTTGAATCCATCCATCCATCCATCCATCCATCCATCAAAACCATTCATCCCAGGTATAGCCCAAAAGGCTAGGTAGTGAGGTTCATTATAAAGAATCCAATTATATCTGAAGTGTAAAAAAATACAATTATGTCTAAAGTGTACTAATTTCCCAGCTAAGCCAAGTTCTAGTTCTCTAGGCCACCCCGTCGTCAGGGATACCGCACTCGAAGAAGAGGATGGGGATACTCCTAATGTGAGCCTTTACGGAGTGGAGGGTGCTTTCTATCGGAAGGCGCCTCCCAGTGCCTCGGATGATTCCTTAATTCAGAGGGAGAGAGCGGTGGGTGAGGGGGCGGCGGGGGCGGGCTCCGATGGCAGGTTCGAGAGTAATCGGCGGCCTGATGAGCCGTCGCTCCGCGCGTCTTGGGCCGCGCCGTAATGGCGGACGAGACCTGTCTCCCGGCGACGGACCCATTATTCCTCGTTGGCTTCTCCTTCCGGTACAGGTCACGTTGGAGTATTTATCAACGCGCAGAAACAAATGACGCTGTTAACGTAATCCTTTGCGCGGGACCACCAGCATAGCCAAGCGGACGCCGGGCCGCGCCGGCCCACCGGAGCTGTGGAGTCCTGACGCGCCTAGGATGCGGGGCGGGACACCTTCACTCGTTACACAGTGGCGTAGTAGAGCTTGGGTCCCCTGGACCGATCTTCAATTCCGTCGTCCGTCTCTGGAAAAATGAAACAACACTTAGGAAATATCCATGAATTACTTAACACGTTATGAATGGGTAGATTTTTGATGACGAAATGCAGGTTGTTGTTTGTTTGTTTGTTTGTTTGTTTTACATTATTTCATCCATGCAGGCCCTTCCTCATCTCCTTTGTCTATCCCCTTAACTACATCATTGTTGTCGGCTGGCGAATACCAATTTATATCTTTTCAAAAATAATTATACGAATGAATCCCCCCCTCTTCCGAGATATTGCTCTGTATATTTTAATTGTTGAAAACAAAATATTGTTGTTGAATTGTTATTAATGAAATGAGTAAAATTATTGATGAATTAAATAAAAAATCATAAACAGTATCATCGCCGTTGTCGTTTTTAAAAATAAGACGAAAATTGTTCTTTTAACTGAAACGTGAAACGACTACGACATTTGCTTGAGCATGGACGGTGAGTTTCCGATTTTGATCATTTTGCGGTATCTCGAAGTACTATCTATATTATAAGATTTACGTCACTTTTTTTATTGACAGAAACGTAATATACTTTTTTGGGAATAGTAGCGATTCAAATTGAAGGCATTTTGAGCCACTTCCATTGTTTCAGGTAGGAAAAATAAAGGCATTTTGATGGAATTATAATTGGAAAAAAATGTCGGGAATCAGTATAAATTTTTAAATAGACTACGATGTCTCTCCAGCTGCAACAAGATTTTTGAAGGCCCAAGAGTTTATTTTTGTTCTATTTTATCATCAAAAAACTCGAAGCAACTTCTCTAAAATAAAGAGAGATTACGCCGGAAAAAGTAAGTTTATAAAACTCATCAGCTTTCTTGATTTTGATTTATTTTCGTCAAAGAACAGTAAAAATTGTGTCCCGTATAGCGGAAAAGTGTTATTTTGTACTCAAGTACGTAACTTAATCAATTCCTTCGCGCGCTCTTGTCTGTTGTTAAGAAAACCATCCATATTTTATTCGAATTCATTTTTAATATTTACGGGTTTTGAGAAAACTTCTGAATACGCCTTTGCTATGACATTGCATTATCATTTCAATAAATTATTGAAGGAATTTTTAATCTATTTGCTGACTTTTTACTTCTCGCTTTATTTCGAAAGAGAAAGCAAATCGCCGGAAATCGGCGATTTTTCGTCAGAAAAAAAAAGTCTTTTGCCGGGTATTGAAATGGATACATTTTGTTCCTATTTGTAGTAAATTACTTCCTCTAACACGTCGTGTAGTCAGAATCCATGTTTTGTGGGGCCTTGATATTTGAAAATCGATTGACGGCAAACGTTTGTCTGTCTGTCTGTCCGTGTGGTCAACGCTTTCGCCTAAACGGTTCAAACGATTTTCGCCAAAATTGATATTTCCCGAATCGATTTGAACAAACTCCAAGCCCTGCAAGTTTGAAGAGAATTGATATTTTTTTTATTTATTTTGATTTTTGGGTGTACTTTGAAACTGTTGTAGCTTTGTATAAAGTTTTCTCAAAAATGTCTTCCAATTTCTTAAATAAATTTTGACCTCGGATAGCAAAAATTTTGCAGATCTCATTTCCGTTGAAATCTCTGATTTACAGCCCTCATCCAGATTTTTAAAGGGAAGTGCAGCCCACTCCTGAACTCTAATCCTCTGCTCCTTGATGCTAAATATAGTCACACATTTTTCTAGTTCTTTTTACTATGAGATAATTCTCCTCTTACTTTCCATTGATACTGGCAATCAGATAAAATGCTTTTGTCCACAACTTTGTGAATAATTTTTCTCTAAATGTTATATTTGAATTTTATCTCCTTGTAGGATGTTAAGTTGATGCACACTATCAATGGCAGATGCAAAAAGTATTTCAGTGAATGGGGGTGATTTAATTTTAGATTCCTCATAAGTGTTTTTGAAATACTAAAAAGTTTTCTTTTTTTTAATTGTTAGCTTAAAATTTTTAAAATGTTTGTTCATAATAGCCTTTAGTCCTTTGAATGTGATGTGATAAATATGTGGTGACTGTTTTGAATAAGTTGACTAATATTATTAAAAGCTTTGTATGGGGTGGCATGACTCCCCAACTGCCTCCACAGCACATTGCCTGCAACTGCACACTGTTTTAATATAATATTATAAAGTAAAATTAAATCCAATGTGAAGTAATATTGCTTTCAAAATTCAAAGATTATTTCAGTTTATTCATTCTGTCATATTTTTTCTTTGTCTCTTCCCTATCTACAACATAGTTTTCCATTAACTTCCTGAAATATCCATAAATTCACTCTCTTTACTTTATTGCAGGTGACTGCTGACATTGGCAGATGGTTATGGCCCATTTGGCTGCATTCTCTATAGTCCTAAAGGTATGATTCTTTCTCTCTATATTATTCTTTGGTTCAATTTAAAATATAAAGTTTCTCAATGATAATAATTTTAGTGACATGTGATTCATGTTATGTGTACTGGTGTGGATAATTTTGTAATTGTGATACTAAATTACTTCAGGAGAAAGGGTGCAGAGGTTATACCTGCATATGAGGTGAGGGCTGATCATGCTTGGCATGGAAACATGGCAGCCCAATTCACGAGCCCAGCCCTTCATTCCGAAACGTGGGCTGGGCCTGTACAATCCTCAGACATTAATTGGACGACCATTAGGGCGTCGCCGAATTCTAACAAAGCTCTTCCAGGTAAAATTTTCAGTTATTTATCACATAAAATTGGTTCTTCCAAATGTTTTTATTTTCAGCATATATTTTGAATTAAAATGCTGTAGAGTTTGTGTAATAATTAGTTTCAAAATTTTAATAATTGATTACATAAGTTTCTTAAAATTATTTTGCAACAAAAATAAAATTTGCTAGTGGAATAGTAAATAGTAATAACAACATTAATGTGATTATTTTATATGGGCACTTCTCAGTGAATTATTTAATTTAGAGCATTTATAAGAGTCATTCCCTGTTAACTAAGTTTTTAGAATGAGAAACTACAAGAAAGAGAAATGATGTGGGCAAAAACTTGCTTTATATGTTTTTAATATTGATATTATCTTTTCTTTTGGTACATTTTATTGTTCTATGTCAATACAGGGACTCCTGGTAGTGGTGCTCCTTATAACTATTGGAATAAATGTTATGTTTATTTTGGACACCAGTCGACGCTTACAAGAAGAGGCATTGCATGCAGGTAAAATAAGTTTAGCGAATTACATGCATTTGGAATTTTCATTTAAAACTAAATATTATCATGAAAAAACACATGAGATCATACTTAACATTTAAAATGACAATAATTTATTATAATAATAATTATTATTATTATTATTATAAAAGCATATGGGTGATGGAAAAATCTAAAGAAGACTCATCCTTGTTGAAGATAATATTAAAAACATTCTAATTTACATTACTTTATGCTACGTATTACCAACACAGTTACTTAACGAATACACATAAATACCATATTTACACAAATATAAGTCGACTCTGAATACAAGACAACCCCCTAATTTTGAAGAGACCTCATGAGAATATTTTAATTTTTACTAATTCTTACTTTTTAGTCAAAATAAAGTTCCAAATTGTCTTATTGACTAGAAAACTGCCTTGGTGAGAATGTTGAGACTTATTGCTGAACTATAATTTTCTTCTACCTTAACATCATCATAATCATTGTTTTCGTCACTACCCTCATTATCTTCACATGAATCAATGTTTCTTTCTACTTGGCCCTCCTTCCATGCTGTGACATCTGACTTTTTAGACCCCTCTGAAAGTTTTATGCGTTGAATTCGCGTTGTTCTACGTCTCTCATCGGACACCACCTAAGAACATTCCCTTCTGTGTCACCAGATTTTCTATTTGTCCCGCAATTGTTTGTGGATGGTCTCTGTTTCTGTAACAGTTCAAAGCGCAAGTTCGCACTCACCGGGCGATTGCGCGCGGCCTCGACGAACGCGCATCATAACAACATCTCGGCATTCATTTTCACGTTAAGTTTCATTTGATTGAAAACATTGCCATTTGTTTGAGATTCTCTCAATGTCAACCCATTGAAAAAATACCGGTCTGAATACTCCGCAAATTCGCGGCGGATGCCGAGAATATGAACGCGTATGTAATTTTACGAATTGTAGATACGCGCGATGTTTTTACCACCTTCGCAGTTTATTGTTGCGTATTTACGAATTTCGTGACGGAATGGCAATGTAAAAACTTAAATCCTAACCGACTAGGCTTAATCTGCGAATATAAGACAACCCCGCATTTTTCGACGGAGATATTTAGGAAAAAAACCTCGTCTTATATCTGGGTAAATACTGTAGTTAATTTTGTTTTAAATTCTATTTTGACCAAATTTTAATTTTCTACTCCACATTTTTTTTTCACTGTAACATCTCCACCAACATACAGAGAGTATAGGATCTTCTAAATTCAATGCTTCGGTTCTACTTTTCAGAGGTTCATTTAATATTTTCAAATGTTGGTGTCAATTTAGAATCCCTAAAGATATATATCATCATCAAGACAATAAGTATTTCTGTATTGTGTCTTCGCAAACTGGAATAAATAAATCTCTTTTTCTTTTTCATGTGCTATGTAAAACCCTGAAGAGGTCAATGATTGATTGGTTGATCAATTGATGAGATATTGGCTGAGACTATTAAATAACCAATTGATATAACCAAGTTTCATTTTTTTACTGGATGATTTGGGTCCACAAGGTCTTCACTTTTTCAATTATAACTATTGAGATTTGGTAGCATTACATATTTTTAATACAGATGGACCTAGCCAAGTGGGATTTCAGGGGACAAAAAATTTTTTTGCGTAAAGAGGAGTCTCTCACTTCCAGTTGCTCACTTATTCAAATTCAAAAAGTGTTTGTTTCACTTAGGGACCCTCCATAAATTACATAATGCAAATTTGGAATATTTTGAATACCCCGTCTCCTCCCTGTAATGCATGCTTGAACCCCGTAAATAATTATGTAACTCTTGGGACAAGACCCCCCCCCCCCCCATTTACAATAAATAAAAATCAATTATAAAGCATAAACAACGAGTTGTATTAAGTGTAATTGATTTATACTTTAAAATGTATGATAATTTAAGTTAGTTGGCAATGTGAACCGCATATTACAAAAAGATTGGGATCAATTTTTGAAGGAAGGAAGGATGGTTAGGCGAGAACATTTCTGATAACAAGCATGCAGTGCCATCGTGGATGATGCACGGGCCCCGAGTCTTCTGCGCCAATTTAATTGGATTCTAGAATATACAATAGATCAGTTTTGAATGTTTTCTTTACAATTTAACAGATTTAATCAATATATCATTGATGAAATAGTATTTCAAATTATTGTAACAATTTATGGATCATAACTTTTTTAATTTATTATATTTTAAATTTAATGTGTTAAAATATTAATGTTTTAGTATAAGACTGATTGAATGGAAATATCACAGCAAATGTTGAAAAAAAAAAAAAAAATAATATCAGCATTAAGTACTCCCTCTACCTCTATGTAAAGCAATAATCTTGCCTCCCACCCCCAACCCTCGCCTCTTTAGCATTATAATTTATGGACGACCCCTTACAGAGGAATATATTTACGCACATTCAAATCATATTTGTTTCAGTTACTGAGGTCAATATTCAATAAAAATGCAATAATTTTACAAGAAACTATATTTATAAACTACATTTTATTATAACATGTAACTGCAAGTAAAAAAATATAATAAACTACTAGATTATTGCACATTAAATTCTCTACAAAATTTTTTAAGAGTCCTTTATCATATTCACACCGTGCATTTAATTTTTGATTCACTGGAAATGAATGGAACTTTCACTTCAACATTTGTAATGTGCTTACACTGGATTGCATATTCTTCGTACACATTCAGCCCATTAGTCATCAAAGTAATTTTCAGTTAGTACTTATTAGTAATATTTGAAAAACATTTAGAAATGTACAAAAATTTTGGAAAATACAGTCTTCCAGAGAAACGAATTTCCTGTCCAAACTCCCAAACTCCTGTTAGTTCAACTGAGAAAAATATGGATGGGCAAGCAATCTCAGTGAAACAGGTTTTACATTCTCGTGAATAGGGTTGTGTGTGTGTGTGTTTTCTTTCTTTTTTTTCTTTTCTTTTCATATAAAATGTGGGAACTTAAGAATTATTCTCACTAATAGTACTTTCCCACTTTTCTAAGTTTTCTGAATTAAGGATTCACAATATTGATCATGGATGACAATTTCAATGTTCCATAGAAGTACTAAATTGTGAAAATTTGACAATTTCAATTTGTTTAATTTGAAGAGACATTTTCTCAGTGCCTTCATAAGGGTTATTTCCCATCTATGAATGTACAATCATTCACATCTTACATACAGAATACTTTTTAGGTGACACTGGAGAACTTGTTGATGGAGAAAGTCGGAGGAACAGTTTAAGGCTTCAAGAGAGTCAGCCGAAATCTCTGGCTATTGAAGTATTATCCAGTCAATCCAAAGTTTCTGTTTCAGTTGATGGCACGACAGTACGTATTTATAATTAACAACATGGTACTAAGTAATTATGACTGTATTAGAAATGATTTAAATACATACAAATCATTTATATAAATGAACAACAGTTGCATTAATCATTTTTGATCAGAAGATTGAACAAGGTTCTTAATTTTGTAGATTTTGGAAGATGGAGAAGAACATAAAGGTCGTGGCATCCATGTTCTCGTTCTCAATCAAGCTAGTGGGAGTGTAATGGCTCAGAGAACATTTGACACCTACTCTCCTCATGAAGATGAAGCAATGGCTCTCTTCTTAAACATGGTGTCTGATGGTCGTATTATTGTATTTGCAATTAAGGTACGTATATTATTTTTATTACAGTGATTACAGAAACTAATATTGTGCACTGTTGGATGCATGGATAGCTCATGCAATGGACTCTGGGAGAACATCAAAAGGAATGTATACCCCCATGGAATTTTTGTTTAAGCCATGACCATTTCATATTTTTGATAATCACAAAGCCAAGACGGTTTCATACTTTTGATACTATTGAAAATCCTGACATCAGTGATATTGGTCCATTGTACATTACATTTTGTTTGTTTGTTTTTTCTTCCTTTTTTGTGGATAGGTTTAATGATTGCAATTTCAAAATGAGATTGTTCAAGTTCTTCAACTAATTTGTCCTAGTCTCTTTTATCAAGTTTGTTTTTTGTGAGATGAAATTTGTTTTAAGAGTGGGTATTTGTGCATTGTGATTGCTAAAGCCCTATTGTAGGTGGAGATGGTGTATGTGTTTTGTTGTGTCTAAGAGGATTTGCTTCTTTATTTAAAATATACTGTTATAAATCGTAATATAACCAGGATACAAAATTTCTTGCATTTATGACAGGTTTTTAAAAGTTATTTCTTTGTGTTTGATCTTGTGTGTATCAAATTGGCCACCTTTTACCCTACAATAATTTATTTTATGTGTGTAGGATGAGGGAACATTCCAAATGAAACAGCCTGCCCGAGACTTGCTAAAGCGCCTTGGTTCAAAACGCGCACAGGCAATAGGTTGGCGAGATATGTGGGCTATGGTTACGCAGAAAGGATCAAAGTTGTTTGGAGAGTCTTACAGTAAGAGTACTGAATTTAATACATGGGGAGCACCAGTAGTACTCAGAACAGAAGTGCCCTTAGTGCCTATTGAAGGTAATGGAGTCAGTACTTTCATATTTTGTACCTTTGTTGCAGTCCATGAACTAACATTTTTTAACTTTTTGTCCTATTTTTTAGAAGAATTTCCTTTACAAGTGAATATGTTCAAAATTATCCTTGTTTGTTTGTGATAACTTCTTGTTCACCAGAGGCTTGAAAAATACATATTATTTTTACTTTTGTATTTTAAAATTTGTGATTATTAATTTAGTTTCTTGAATATTTTTCTGAGCACTTGTTTATTATAAAAATAATGTTTCAGAGAGTGAATGTGATTGGCCTGATACTGAAGAGAATAAAAGAAGAAGAGAATTTTGTAACCATATTGAGGGCTATGGAAGTGTTTGCAGCTGTAATGATCCTGCACCATTAATTTTTAATCCAGAACCTGTAAGTAAAGTTCAAATTTGAGACCATAATTTATTATTTTCTTTAATTGATAATGGAAACTATTATCTGAGTAATAGTGCGAGTCATAATATTTCTTCACCTCTTATATTATTATCAGTGATGACGTAGATTATTCTTCTTATTTTTTTCATCCTAAGTATCAGTTCTTTTTTTATTAACTTATCTTGATAAGACAGAAAAACATGTACTCCACTTGCATGTGTGCTATTTGTATTATGTAGTTTTATCATCTGCTGCACATTGTTGTTTACTAGTGATCTTTAATATTTTTTTATCATGTGGAATTAATAATTTTCCTGCTTACATTAATGGATTGATATATTTTCAATACTCTGTGTAGGTTATCAACAACCAAGTTCATGATGTTCCAGTTGCAATTATAGCCAGTAATAGACCACATTATTTGTACAGGTAATCTCATGGTTACTTTTATGTCATTACAAAGTAAGTTTTATAGAAAAATAAACATTTTTTTCTCATTATCTCAATGGATGATCCCCTGAAAGTTAAATTGAAATAAGGTATTTGGAACATGATAGGAAAACGTTATAGGGGAATGAAGCTGTTGTTCAAAAATCTCATTTGAGGATTTTTCAAAACCTACCATTTTTGGACCACTGATAGTCAAAAACTTTTATAATTTTTAAGAAACTTCATTAGTGACCATTTAAAGTTTTTGTTTCGACAAATGAAATGAAACTGTGAAATACATCTTAACGTGAAGTACCAGAAGTTAAAAAAAAATACATATGTGTAATTATTGTAAACTCAAAATCTTTAATTAGTATGTCATGTTATTTAGTGCATTCCACTCTACCATACAAAAAGTTTTTTAAAAAAAATTTAAACAATTTTTATGAAATTGTTTTATGTATTTTTGGAAAAATACCACTATTCCACTGAAAATATTGTGAAAATTACTATTTTTTTAAAACTGCACATGAAATAATTTAAAGTTACAATGTTCAAAGAAAAACATCTCTAACTTCAGTAATGGTGTAGGGTAGATTGGAAAAAACATTAGCTTTTTTAATATTTGAAAATTGAGATTTTAATGAAAATGGAACCTATTCCTCTTTATAAGCACACTTTCCTCTAATTGAGCAAAAAGATTTCAAGAAAATATTTGGAGCCATTTTTGAGAAAGTGTTGAAAATGTCCTAAGAGCTTCATGGAAACACTTCCAAAAATTAAAATATCCATTTCAAATTCACACAAGGTATAGAGTTCAATCAAATCAATGAGGGGATATCCATTTTACAATAAACCCTATGTTTCATTTAGACAATAGTGATTTCTTTAGGGATTGGGGAGAGACTTTTTTTCAAAAAAGCACTTATTGACAATCCGAGATCCTCAATATGAGAATATCTATCAACATTTTTACATATTTCATATTGACATACTTGACATTATGACATTTTCACAGCAATATGTAATATATTCTACATCATGCATAATAGAAATTAAAAATTATAAGTCAAATTTTTTCTTATGTAAACATTGTCTTTCAGAATGCTACGTTCTCTACTTTCTGCACATGGTGCAAATCCTGAAATGATAACAGTATTTATAGATGGTTATTTTGAAGAACCTCTTGAAGTTACAAAATTATTTGGCCTTCGAGGCATCCAACATACTCCAATTGGGGTGAAGAATGCAAGAATATCTCAGCATTACAAGGCTTCACTCACTGCGACATTTAATATATTTCCAAATGCAAAATATGCTATAATTGTTGAAGAAGATTTAGATGTTTCACCAGATTTTTTCAGGTAATTTATTATTTTGAAAATCATACATTTCAATCCACTGTTATCTTGGCTTTAGGAGATTTTCAGTTATTATTATAGTTAATTATTTATTATTTTTTATTGTTATTGTTATTATTAACTTTTTTCCAGTTACTTCAGTCAAACCCGTCGCCTTTTAGAAGAAGATGAAACAGTATATTGCATTTCAGCTTGGAATGATCAAGGATATGAACATACTAGTGATGACCCAACTCTTTTATACAGAGTTGAAACAATGCCAGGTTTGGGTTGGATTCTCAAACGTTCCTTATACAAAGAGGAATTGGAGAGTAAATGGCCAACTCCTGAGAAGGTTAGTAAAAATTTTGGTTTCTCAAATTCAAGCAGAGTTATTCTCCTGATGCCAGTCAGTGTCTACCAGCAGAGACCAAATTCCACTTTTGGATCGTGAACATTGTATATTAAGATTGTATACAGATGACAAAGGGGAAAAAGGTACACTCGTAGGAAAAGTTGAAGAAGTTCATTTGCTGAACATGATTTCAGTTCTTTAAAAGCAAATAATTGCCCCAGAAAGGGCTTAATGAAATATGAAACTATTGACCTGCTCATTATTCAGTATAGATTCAAGATCATTGAAGTGTACTGCTTCAAAAACGATGATACCAATGTTATAAAAAATTTGCCTGGAGATATAAGTTGAATTAGTTGCAAGATAAATGCATTGTTTAAACCTTTATGAAGACTTCAGCAGATGATTAATAATACTTAATAAAAAAGATAACATTTAAAGGATTAACAAGTGGAACATTGTGATTTATGAAAGCATCAATGACATCACCTGAAGCAATGAAGAAGAATTAAACTACTGATCTCCTCCATAAACATACTCTGAATATTGTAAATGAAACAAATTTGTATCATTACTTCTTATTTTTGTGGAAGTTAAGATTGTTAAAATAAAATTCAAGATCGTTGAAGGAAAACTACATGCATATTTATCCTTAGTTATCAGATAGTCACTCTCCTTGAACAATGGGTTCATGTTTAATTTATATCTCAAGAGTTCTAAAGATATGTCAGTTTAGTGAATAATTCCTTCCATAAGATATCTTCAAAAGAAATTAATATTAAAAACAAAGTAAATACCAGATTGATATGCTAAGTGCAAAAATATATCAATGAAAAATAGATGAAGAATGTAATAAGTTTCTTTCTAATTTAAAGAAGTATGAAGAAAGAAGATACAGCTGAAAAACAAAAATTTATTGTTTACTGTCACAATGCTGTGTTAGTACCTTCATTAGAAAGAGTTCTATTACACACTATGAGATATTTCTCTAAACACGTTTCTGTTTTAGTACAGTTTGCTAGTTCTGGATGGATATTGAATACATATAAATTATAAACCAAGATTGTTGGAGCACTTTCTTAATTTTTGTGATATATGAAATCTATCACAAATAGACTTGTAAAGTCTACACTATTACTTCTTGCTTTCTTACAAAAAAATTAGAACAACTGATAAAATAGTGCACAAGGATATTAATATCATTAAGGAATATGAAAGTTTTGGGAAACATTACCAAAATGTGTGGCAAAGCTGACATAAAATAGCCAAAAATTATTTTAATTCTGTAAAATACTTCTGTCAGTAGTATTCTACCTTAGAATGTTGATAGCATAATACTGTTACATATCTGCAGAAATCATATTTTTCCTCTTTGGGCATACAACAAGAACCTGAATGCATTCAATTTCAGCAAATTCTAGCTAGAATCATCATCTTTGTAACTTAATTAGCACATAAAAGGTGGACATTTTAATCAAAGTAAAATTAAAGAAAAACATAAAAATTGGAATATCGTTGGAAGCAATATTGAAATTAAAAACTCTACATGTAACAACCATGTATTGGAAACAAATCTGGGTTGTGAAGAGATAAAAGTAGAGAGACACCTATTAGTCTTTATATTCATATATCAAGTGATGTGTGAGAACAATTTAATCGAGAATGAGAATATACTATTTTATGTCCAAGAAATATGAGAATCTTGAGCGACTCTCTAACAAGCTATGCTAAAGTTAGTTAATGAAACTGATAAAGACAAACAAAGAAAATAATTGAGGAAAAGAGCGATTCAGTAATGCATAAAGCCCACCGAAGAAAGTGAACAACTCTGTAAACATAGTGGTCTTTTGACCATTTCAGACATAATATTCTAGCCAAAGTTTGTGAAGTTCTTACAAACAAAATATCAATACAGGATTTACTATCATGGAATGCTAATCCAAGAAGATGCCCTGTAACTAATACTGCACATGAGCCCTGATAAACCAGTTTTCAAACCAAATTTTTCCCTTCTGCAAGCCTTAATCAAACCTATGGTTACAGAGCTGTACAAAAATCATATAGTTTTTCAGTTTCTTATTTTGTCTTAGTTGGATCAACTCCGTAAACTGAAGACACGTCAGAATTACCACACTCACTACAACCAATCATGCAAGTGAAAGAGAGACCGTGAGATTTCCAATGTTATCTTCTGATTACATACAATCAAATGTCATTCAGAATTTTTTTAATTTTGAAGATAATGATACTCTATCTGAGATCACAACTTTCTTTAGAATAAAATATAAAAACACATTTGATTAGAATAAAGTATAAAAACTTCATTAAAAATGTACAAAGTATTACAAATACTTTCTAAGGAGATTTTCAAAGCATTAATGAAAGTTAATTATATCTATTTGAATCTTGAAAACATTGGAAGAAAACTTTCAAAAATCAGATTATGTATTTATTAGGAGTAATTTGGAGATAAATTTGAAAACATACATGAGAGCTAAACATTAATTATGAATGGCAATGAATTATAAAATTATAATACGCAATTAAATTAATGTTAATTGCACATGAATGTTTATGGATAAATGTCAACAAAAATGCAAGCATATATAGCAAACTGATGAAATTCTGAGGCAAAACATCAATGGTTTCATCTTGATGACCTTTGTGATTTTGGTGAAATCGCCTACATTGAGTGCCAGTTTTAGTAGTTATTCTGAAATCAAATATTGCTCATAGTCACAGTATAAAAGAATTCTTTTCCGCTATGCACATACTCTTTACAAGTGAATATGATGCTGCTATATAATTATTTCTAAAATGGGGAAAAAACAATGTTAAGAAACAGAATATACTTTGACAACATTAAAAAATCTACTCATTGTCCCCAAAAACCTCTATAACAAATGAAAATGTTTGTAGTGACTGAATTTATTCTCACATTTTCATGCTGAATGATGTTTTAGCCTTAAACATACAGATTTGCCACATGTAATTGAGCAACGTAAAGATAATAAAACATGTGCACATAATTAAAAAATAGAAAAAATGCACAATAAATAGAGATTCACCCAACAAATTAAATTGAATTTTTTTTTTGATGTGTATTAACCAGAGCATTGCATCATTACTGTAAGAGAATTTAGCATTTTGTGTCAGTCTTCTTGACCACACATGTATTAAAATAAATGTTTTCATGGATTGCAAAAATATGCTCTTGCTGGGGAGATAACTATGGAAAAATGAAAGAAAAGTTGACCACAGAATCATTCCAACTAAATTTTAATTTAGTTCAGAGAGAAATATGAAAAACATTTAAGAGTTGATTACTTGGCAAGATATCAAACTATGTGTATACTGTATAGTTTGAAGAAATAGAATATTTTTTCCATACATAAAGTTTTCTTAAGAAATGTGTACCTATAAATCTGTATTTATAACATCTTCAATGAGAAACTGTAATGCTCTAATGATCCTCAAGGACTTTGTTATTTAGATGATTATCAAAGAGAAAACTACTTCATTCCAAATACATACACCCTTTTCAATATAAATTATTTATTTTTTGGAGTCAAGAATTATCAACATTTGTTTGTCATCTTTCAACGACAGAAGCAAAAATGGATATAAAAATAAAGTGTAAGGTGCAATTGTAAATGAAAAACTGGATCATTGACAATGATACAATGAAGAAAAAGGAACGTATCTCGAGTGATTTCACTATCAAGAAATTATAGTTTTATTTCTAAAGTATGAGTATGACAAAATAAATATATTTTTAGCTGCAATTTGCTATATTTCAATTGAAGAAACTTACTTCCTTTTTACGCCATTGGCCACAATCACAAAATAACAATGAAAGTGCACTTCCACTTATTTAATATTCTTCATCAAGAGGTATTAAAATCTCAAAAAGTAATTATAACAAATAGGAATAAAAATTACATACTTTGAAGATCAAGTATTTTGAAGATAATACATCAATTTGGAAACAATAAATTGCTTACTCGAAAAAGAAAAACAAAAAATTCTGAAGTGTCTTGGGTATGGATGGAGAGGCTCCACAAGCATGGTCCAGAATATAGATGCATATTAACCAGGCAAATTCAGAATCCAACAAAATTCTGACATTATAGTTTCTAAAAGTGGTGAGTCCCAATTCTTTGTCTCAAATGTCCATTTGTATATCGTTATGTATAAAGGGGACAAAGAAGCAGGGTTGTAGTTTTTATAGCACTAATTTAAATTAGGATGGAAAATACTTTGTCCACCCTGTACCTTTCTCCCTTTTGTACATCTGCAATACAGGCAAATATAAGCAAAGTTTTTTGGCTGTAAGAATACTCCCAAATATTGCTGTTGATTTTTGCTTTGCTCTTTGTATGCATGAAATTTTGGTTTAACTCTTTAATTTTCTCATCAGTGAGTGCAGAAGGTAGTACGTGCATTAAATTCAAGCTTATACAGTCTTGTTTCACATTACTTTAAGTGATATCACCAGTAAATGTTCAAACACCTTGAGATCATTAAATATCATAGGGAAATAATGCCTCCCATTCTTAACTTTCTGAAGTTTCTCTTGTTTCCAGCAATGAACCCAATAGTTAATGACCTTCGACAGCGCCACCTTGATTTTGTAGAATATCTCCAGTACATATCATGTTTAAAACATGGACTAGTTTCTTATTTTTTATTGACAAATAAAAGCAAGAATTTTTCCAATACTAGCCCACAAGTAGGAAATCCACTTATCTGTTAAGTGGCAAAAACCTCACTTCAGCACTTGCTTTGGCTAATGAATTTCACTAAAATTCTTTTCATAACATTTCATAAGAAAATTACATTTTTTCATAACTTGATGTCAAATAAAAGTGTATTGATTAATTAAAAATTTTCAAAAATTTTCTTCAAAATTGTTTATGAATAAAACGAAATTTGGGTAATTCTATGTTTGATATTCGGTATTTTGTTTGAATTTTATTTTTCTCTTACTGCTTGAAAAACTGTAAATTGTAACAAAAATTTGTCTTGTGATAAACTTGCACAATGAATTTAAATGTTTTATAGCAGTGTGTAAAATATCCCTATTGTAATGTAATGTTGTTAGTGGAAAGTTAATTTGTATGAAGATCACCTGGATATGAGAATACATCATATAGTTTTAGATTTCTGTATATTTGTGACAAGGAAATATACTTCCTTGCTTAAGTTTTTCAGTTTTTATTAAAAATGACCTATTTGTGTGTATGTGTAGAATAATGATTAAAAGTGATGATAGATAAAATTGAAGTTTTCATCTTAAATCTAAAGGTTTGTCATGGGCAATGATTCCAAAGTTTCCATTTATTTCATTCAGGTGCTAATTTTATTTTAGATATAACTCAGTTAAGTAGCTATGTTACAAGTGTATTATTTCTACTATTAACAACTTTTAACCATTCTTGAAAAGAACTGTAACTTGACAGATTTCTGATTTGAAGATTCCTCATAACAAAATTTCCAAATGAGAGGACTTCAGATCACAGGAAGCATGTAAACTGAATGTGTTTTTTGGGACTATCTATATTATATATAATTTAAATGGACAAAGAACCTACATACATTCTTTAAAAAAAAATATTAAGCTGATATTTTATTTCGTCAGTATGGTACCATTCATTTTCCCTGTGCTTCAGTTATTTCATTGGTTTAGCAACCCTTGGAAAAAATTGGTTTCTGGATTAGGTTCCCATTGATTTTTCTTGGTTAATAGAAATCTGTAATATTAATTGAATTATATTCGGTTTACAATTGCACATTTTTCCAATTCAAATTCCAATTCCAAAATTTTCCAATTAATAATTTTTCCATTTCCATTCTTCTGTTACCTTTTAAATTGTGGAAGAGAAAACAATTAATACTTCATAAAAGTTAGTATTTTGTTATTGCCAATACATACTTTGCTTGTATTTGTATTGTATTGCTTGTATGATGAAAACAATTTTGTATATTATTACATCCCTTGTGTTATGTACCTGACATTTTACTATATTAGGATGAATTTGAAACTTTGTACCCAGTAATGATTTGAAAATCTGTTTTTCCCCTTCAAGATGTGGGATTGGGATATGTGGATGCGCTTACCAGAGGTGCGGAAAGGAAGAGAATGTGTGATTCCTGATGTTTCTCGTACCTACCACTTTGGAGCATCTGGTCTAAATATGAATTCCTATTTTCAAGATGTTTACTTTAAAAAACATTCCTTCAACACACAACCTTATGTGGAACTTCAGAATATAGACAGGTATTTCTAATAATAAGCAAAAGAAAAACAAAATATACTAATACTAGGAGTGCTACAACATCAAATTTTTTCTCACATAATTAAGACTTTTGCAATATTTGAAAATTCAGTTCCACGAAAATTAGAGCTCCACCATTCTTTTAAGTGTCCCTTGTTCTATCAGTAGAAAAAAAAATTAAATTTTGCGGTGTTACAGGACTTCTTGTGTGTGTTACTTCTTTGCTGTCATATGTTCTTCAATTATTGAATATCAATAACATATCTTTGGTTGCATCTTCATTTAAGATAAAATGCATATTGAATTAAATTGATGTAAATTCTGTGCAAGATTTATAATTTTCTCAATAATTTTGTAATTGCTATTTATACTCACTCTTGTTGTTATTATTATTATTATTGTTATTTTAATTGTTATCATTTAAAAAATAAATACAATTATAGGATACTATTAAACTTTCCTTAGAAATTCTTTGTGTTTTGATTTACATTAAAAGTTTTGAGGGCTCTGAAGATCCTAATTATATGCATATTTGTTGTTTTACAGTGTGAAGAAGAATAACTACGAGGAATTAATTGTTAGTATGATCAAGAAAGCAAACATTTTGGATCACAGCAAGTCTCCTTGTGAAGAAAACTTTGTACCTGACAAAAAGGTGTGTTTACATCAAAATTGATTATTCTGAAATAAAAAATAATATTATTTGTTGTGAAGTAATTTTGATGAAACGCCAGTATTCTGCCTGAAAACAAATCATGACTATTTTTTCTCCTGATTTGTAATTATATTCTACAGAGTTATACCATTTATCATGCAACCCAGTTGTTGCAGGGGTCAGGGCCCAATTGATCAGATCTGAATGAACCATATCCAAAAGTGGCAATGTCTCAGTGGCTGAGAGTGTAGCCCTTTGTCACTTGATTACGCTAGTACCCATCTTTTCGCACAATCTACAATTTAAGATGCTGATGCCTACCAATAACATCTAATTACCAAAGCATGTATTTTCATGAGGATCATTCCATATCATTATCAACCTATTTATTTGAAGTCAAGAAATATGTTTCTTGACTATTAAAGCTTTCTTATTTAAAATATGATGGGATATTTCAATCCTATCAAAAAATAATAATGTATCAAGAAAAAATACTTCAATTTTTCAACAATTATAAAATGTTAACTAAAATTCATTAAGGCGAATAACTCTTCATTGTAAATTGTTACCAATGCACGAACACATAAGATTTTTTTATTGTTTAAGATCTTAATGTTTATGTGATTTGGATTTTAAAACATACTGGAAGACAATGTTTTGCTGGTCTACTTTATAAGAGATGCTGGAAATACACTTATTTCTCTTTCATAGAAGTGATGACTTTTAGTGCAGTTCACCACAACATTCAGAGGAATAGTGTCACTTGTAATATTTTCCTCAGTTTCTTGACACAACATGCAAGATTTTGAAAACATACGACAAGATAACCTACTGATATTTTCTCTCAAAAGAAAATGAAAAATAATGTTGGGCACATCTTTTTAAAATCCTTCGGGCATTTTATTTGTACATTTCAGTAATGAAAATGGTACCTGGCTCAAAAGTTTCAAAGGCACCTTATTGAGATCCACTTTTATTAATGAAAATGTAATTGATCATTATTTTATTGTTTTTAAATTTTCTTAAAGAGCAAAGACCTTCATGGTAAGGTAATTGCCTCACAAGAAGCCCAATATATATGTACAGTAATATCAGTGCAAACTGTATTAATCAATTTCAAGCTTCATCACAGTTACCAACACCCAAACGTTAAAGTGGAAATAGACAATGAATCAGTGAATCAAACTGATTGCCATAAATTTTTAGGAATATTCATAGATCAGAACTTATCTTACAACAAACAAGTTGATACACTTTGTAATAAAATAAACTCCAATGTATTCCTCTTGAGATACTTTTCCAGATACCTGGAAACACACTCACTTCTGTCAATTTATTATGGTATAATCTTCTCACAACTTCCATATGGTATTGAAGTATGGAGAGGTACAACACAAAAAAATATGGATAGATTAATGGTCCTACAAAAGAAATGTATCAGAATCATTTTCAAACTGAATCCAAGACAGTCCTGTAAAGATTTCTTTATTAAATATGAATTACTGACTGTTATAGCACTCTACTCTTACAAAGTAATACTACTATTGAGAAATAATCAGAATCAATATTTTGTGAGGAATAAAGAGGTACATAACTATCATACTAGAGGACTAGAGGACATAGGGACTATCACAGGATATTATAATATAATATAATATATTTGTCACATAAATACAGCATAAGCCATGTATGACAAGTCAGGACATTATATAATCATACAATGTACAATGCAAATATTTCAAATATTAAATACAATACAGGTATAAAAATTGAATTCTATTTTCATGCTAAATACAAATTAATTTTATAAATAGTAGGGGAAAGCTAAAGTTGAAAAGCAAAAATAAAAAGGAGAAAAAATTTTCTTCGTGAGATGGATGCTTGGGCTGGATCTATCCTTTTATATCCATCAATCAGCTGGGGGGGGGGGGCTTCAAGTCATGCAGCAGAATATGCAACAAAAAAAAAAAATATTTTTTTTAGTACTAGTTTATATTGATGTTGATATGTGTTTATTGTGTAGGTATTCCTTTGTACTGTAGAATGTATGGTTTAACAGGAAAGCTTTCAGTTTATTTTTGAATGTGTGTATTGAGTTTAAGCTTTTAAATTCACTAGGGAGTTTGTTATATAGTGTGATGCCTTCAAAAAGGGCACTTTTTTGAAAGAGTGAAGTTTCACAGTGTGGGACATGCAAATTCCTGTTTTGTCTAGTATTATAGTTATGAACATCAGTATTTAGAGTAACAGAGTCCTTGTTTTCCATAAGTGTCTTCTTTGTGAAGATTAATATTTCAAATATGTATATGCATGGGAGTGGTAGGATTTGTAATTTCTTGAAAAGCCACCACCAGCAAGTCTTCGACTAATAAAGATCCTTATTGCAATGCAATATTGCAGCTCAGCTTTTTAATAATCTCCCAGCCACCGTAAAATTAGCTAATGATAAATACTTCAAAACATTGCTTAAATGTCATCTTGTTAGTGTGTGTCCATATAAGATATCTGAACTGCTTTGACTTTTCTGAAATTAAAAACAATGTACTGCTACAAGAGTGACCACTGTGTATCAGTCATTCAGTATCAATAAGACAATGTATTATTTAATAATATAGTAAATATTGTAATTATATGTCACAATATTGTAAGCACTTATAATTATTATTAACACCTAATATATTCAGATATAAGTTATTGTAAGTTTATTAAACTATTACTGTAAGATAATGTGAATTACACTAATTGTAAGTTGTTGTTTTTTCACTGTATCATAATCTACTAGTTTTTTAATACAATGCATTATTAATGTTATTCTTATTTTAATAATGTGACTTTGTATAATTAAAATGTAAATTATATTAATGTTTATTGTGAGCACTTGCCTGCTTTATTAATCATGTAAGTTACCAAGTAAACTATTTATATTTTATCAAGTAAATTGCATATATTTTTAGCATATAATTTATAAAGATAATATAAATTTGTTAATTTATTACTGTAAGTGAATGTAGTAAAAAAATGTAATTAACTTACTGTAATTTTAAATAATTTTTAGACAGACTTTGCTTGATACTATCTGTAAGTCTAGAAGCCATTTGCCATTTTTTTTCCAGTTACAAAGAATCCATAACTTTCATTGTATAAATCCAAAGTTTTAGTTCTGTAGTTGACATGAATTAAATCTGAAATAGTGTCAATAAAATAAGGTGTACCTGTAATGGTGTTATGAATTTGTGTAGAAATATTTAAGTATATGCAAAATTTGTCATTCTTTGTCTGAGAATCTGTCTGAAAATGTTTTTCTTAAATGCATTAAGCTCTCCAGTATAATTGTACCTTATTCATATTAAGAATTTCTGCATATATGTTTCAAAGAAAGTGCAAATTAATTGCCTATTTTCAGTTTAAAAAATGAAGATAATTAGAATGTTCTGTTATTAGTGTGCAGAGTAAACAAAAAATGTCTATAATTTTATTGTTATCAGTAATTGACTCTACTCTTAAACTGATATGTGTTTCCAGGGGAAGATAAATATAATGTTTATAAAAATGGAAGAACCCAAGGACTTCCTAACATGGTTACAAGTTGCAAAAGTAAGCATATTTTAATGTCTTTCATTCATATGCTAATAAGGTTCTATGTTTGTTCTTCCTCTTTTTTTATTATATTTAATTAATTAATTTATTTTTTAATCAATTTATTTTTGAAATTCAGACAGAGTGTTTAAGAACATTATTTTTACATGTTTTATCTCAGTGTTTCAAGATATGGGATCTTGATGCTCGAGGCCATCATAAAAGTATGTGGAGAATGCATATGAAAGGCAGTGAAATGCTAGTGATTGGAGTTCCAAATTCTGAATATGCGTAAGTACTTGTGTTAAAAATTCATCAAAATATAAAAGAATAGCAAATTGTGATTATGACTTGTAGAGTTCTGTTACTGCTTTAATTTTGTATATTATATTATATTATATTACAGATTAATAATTTATTCAAATCTGTTTTCATTTATTCCATTATTTTCAAATTAATTTTTTTGTTATATAGGAAATACAAGCCTTCAAATATAACTCCTATTTATTTGGAACCACAGAAGGAGAAGAGCAAAGTTAGGTAGCAGGAATGTGGTGCTGCTTCTGAGTATTAAGCTTTGCAGAGATCTTGTGCCAAGCCATCTGTTACACTCACCCATGTGGTCTTCATATGTCTTCTCATGTATCTGAGAAGACCTGGGGGTAAGGTGGTGCTGCAGCAGAGCTCAGAAACACCACCACACCTATCACTATTCAATTGAGATGCCAAACTTAACGATCTTGTTATACTAATTGTGTTCTTGTGCAAATATTGCTATATTGTGTGCTATAATGACAATAAAAAGCAGAGACCATAGTCGTGTATGAATGACAAGGTTTTAAGCCTGTATATTTGAGAGTACATGTATTGTAGAAGATGATTGAGGGAAAACAGACTTTTGGAAATGTGTTATGGCAAGTGCTCACTATTACTAGGATCCTACCAGTCCCATAAAATGAACAGGTATGTCAATGATATTCCCTGTCATATTGCGATTCCTTGTTCCAGTGGAACAGCATTTGTAATTTACATTGAAAAGTAGTGGTTTTTAACAAGAAATGTTATGAGTCATGCTGAAGAATCTTTTTGTTTGCATGTAAATAACTGTGAGGTACCAATGTGGAAGTAATGAATCAAGGTATTCTAATAGATATATTACATGTTACTGTCATTAAGTAATCTTTTGACAGCAATAGAATGACTTAAACGTGAAGTCTGTACAGTATTGTTCCACAATAATATTGTGATTTTTCAGCATGCAAAGTTTATTTTCATATTGAATAAAGTCTCCCTAAATATCAATAAATTTATTTTTATGAATTGTAGTCCATTTCCTTCCTGTTCAACATACCCCTTGTATCCTAAATCTTATGGGGGAAAATGATGGTGCAACTACAAAGAAAGGTCTCTGGGCCAATCTATTACAATGAAAATTGTTTTCCTTCATCACAGAAATTCACTTTTCATAATCTTCACAATATTTATAGTGTTTAGAAATATAACCCATATGAACCAGAAAACACTTCAAAGTGTCCAGAAAATCGCATATTTTATTACTCACAAGATCCTCTATGTTTTGGCTAGTTTCAGGCTATGGAATATTGTGATTTGCAATGCATTCCATGAATCTCAATGTAAATAGCATCGATGCCTTACGCAAGATTCAAACCCACAACTTTTAATTCCGTAGAGTGGTTGTTGACATAACTATCTTCACTGTGTAGGTCAGTTTTTCACTGTCCCACAGCACATATATGTTCACAATTATTAATAACTAGTCCAATCAACTTTTAACAACTATATCTGTATTTCCTATTTTATTTGATGAAGCTATCCAATGATTGATACAACAGCACATACTTTCATACATTATTTGTAACTTTTACAATTTTTGAAAATTTGGAGAGTTCAATGTAAATTAAACTGCACCATTTTTGTAAGCATTCGTTGCTCTAACCAAAGGGGGAGAAAATGAAATAAATTGATATAATATGATAAATTGATATAAATTAAATAATTTGAAAAAAATGTTTTAAATTTAATTAAATTAATTTTTATGTTCTTTACTTCCAGAAAAAAATTCCACAAAACGTTCTCATATTTTCAAAAAAATTGTAGTACATGACCTTATTCAAAGATTAATTTTTTAGAACAGATTTCACTAAGGAAAAGTCTCTTCCACCGTTATAGCAGTTTTGCAATGCTATTTTTTTTGTGATTTTCAAAAATATTGAGAATTCACTGATAATGGAACCTGCACTATTTTTATAACTCTATTCAAGAAAAAATGTAAGGAAAAAATTGGAGCCTTTATGAGAAAATTATTGTTTAAAAAATTGATTATACTTCATACAAAATTACACGGAAATTAGTCACATTTTCAAATTACACATGACCTTATTTCAAGATCTCTCAACAGATTTCATTAAGGCAAAATTCTCTATCTTCAATGATGTAGTTACAGGAAGATGCCAAATGCCATATTGTAGTTATAGGAAGATGCCAACACAAATTGAACTTTTGCAATTTTCAAAAATTCAGAGTTCAACAAAACACATGAAATCCAGCACCGACCTGCATGACTGTTTGCATAGGGGAGGGAGTTCCTCTCCAAATACCTCCTCCAGTGGGGCACTGCCCCAGTTGGGACAAGCTTTAAGTTCCCGATGTATGGTACTGTACTGCATGTGAGGGTATGGGGTGAGGTTCTCTTTAATGCCTTTGGGGCAGGTGGCCTTCATGACCATGAGACTGTTACAGGAAGAGTTGAGACTGAGAAGAGTGGCAGTAAGGGTACAGGCACAATTACAACAATCCATGATCTTGACTAGAAGGTCACGGGAACAAATATCAATATGACAATCAGAATGAAAAATGTTTCTATTGACTCATCAGAATTGAACTTTCCTTCAATCAATTGAAATTCAAAAGTAGTAAAGGAAGATACTAACAAAGGTAATTTTCGAACTTGAAAAGAATCGAGCTTAATTGTCTAATGGCTATAAGAACAAGACAGCATTATAAAACATTTCAAATATAAGAAAAGGAAATGAGTTGTTGAAGAGGTCACTATGATAACTTCAGATAATTCATCAGATTTTAAAGACTAGGTACAACTTTTGTTATTATTCAACTTCTTATGTAAATTTACAAAAATAAAATAAGTCGTAGATAAGTATAGAAAACAATACAAATATATACATACATGTTTACACTTATGCTCTATGTCTCTCATCAACAGCAATGCATATCTGCAATTGTTTGTTCAAAGGCCAGGGAACTGACTGCAATGCTTTGGAATGTCAATCTGCAGAAGGAGAGATCAATTCTGATGAATCAATGGAAAAGAATCTTTCACTTTGATCATTAATATCGATGTTTGTTTCTGTGTTCATCATGAAAAGACCATGGATTGCTGCAGTTATGCCTCTGTCGCTCATTGCTACCCCTCTCACTCTAACAGTCTTAGCAACACAAAAACCACCTTCCCCAAAGGTCACAGTTGCAAGGACTATAACAAAAAATCATATCTGTTTAATTTAAAATCACATGCCAGAAAGGATAATTTTATACTCAAATTACTATTAAAACACTAACACATGATACATTATTTTATTCCTCCTTTTTGTGATCTATCCATTGCTAGTAATAAAAATATATAGTTCGTTTTAAACAATCAGATGAATGCATTTCACGAAAACTAAAAATATTTTAAACAATATATCTACAGCATATTACTTGCCCCATGATCCCGCATTGTTGAGCGAAAACTACATTTCAACATTGTGGAGCGTTTACAACTTATGAGGGTGGCCCATAGTTGGTGGGATACAGAAGTAGCAAGGTTCACGATCATATTATCAATTTTTGTTTGAATGTTTCTGATACCTTCAAAAGAACCGGTCTTCAGGCTCTTCTTCAAAGAATGGCCAGAAGCCATCGTTCTTTACTACCAGACGCATTCGCCGTAGCAGAGAACGAACGAGGTTAGAGCAGCGTATCTTTTACTGCTTGCTACCTCATTCCAGGCGTCTCGTACGAGTTCCCACAGGACATCTGCATTCTTTGGCCGCGGCTTGGGCCAATTTTCTTAAAGGGTTCTTTTTGTCTCCGCCCACACGTTCTCAATTGGGTTCATGACGGTTCCACAAGGTGGCCAGTCGAGAAGCTTCTTCGCGTCTCGCGAACCATTCCTGAACGAATTGAGGCTTGTGGAACTGCTCCTGAACGAATTGGTTCTGCTGAAAATGTTTTACACGTCAGGATAAAGCACCCGTACAGAAGGGGCCATACCATTTTCTAGTGTGCACGTGTTCCTCGCCGGCCAATCCTCGCCCATTTGGTTTGGGCCTGGCCTTAGCCGCACGCACTCATTCAGCCCCAATACGCAAAAAGACGCGACCGAAGCAGTAAGCCTCAGTCACATATTCTGCATTGTGTAGAGTGCCGTCTCCGAAGATACAACTCGCACAACTTTTCTTGAACGATGACCTTTCTTCCCCCTCTTTTAAGCAAGAAACAGTTGAAGGCAAAAGTTCGCAGCGAGAACTGATGACAACATTCCAAGCATTAAAACTTCGTTGACGCGAAAAAGAAGCTAGTCACTGCTAATTGCTTTCAGAGTCGAGAACTTCTGTTCAGCTTCGGTACCATTTTCTAAAGAAATGGCTGAGGCAGGTCCAGGTCCTTCAAGGGGGACACCTAAAACTCCTATCTAGTGTCCCTGCTGTTGCCTACCCACAGCGATGACCTGGCCGCACACATAGCATGTATGACTTTGATTTTCCAGAGGTTGGCATTACTGTAAATACTATAGTGGCCGACTTTGTAACTAATACCTCCACTCCGCCCGCATTTCTTCAATCCATCGTTCAAGAAAAGTTGCGCGAGTAGCAACATTTTTGCTCATCTCCATTGCAGCGGCACGTCGTTCGCGAAAGGGTGCGATCGAGCCTCAGACCAGTCGATCTTTGACTGCGGTTGAAACCCGTCACGATCCCGTACCAGCTAGTCGTGAGTCTTCTGAAATTATCCACTGTCTGATCCATCGAGTCGCGGTACTTGCGGGAATATCGGTCATATCGTCTGACTATTTTAGAAAATAGGCAGAACAGGCTCCCACTTCAACAAGGGCTACCATCCGTTCTCGAATGTTCTATCACATATATTCTTTATTTTTTATCATATATATACTAATGTTATATCATGTATATATTCTGTGTTCTATTTCTCCGTGCGATATGGCTTAAGAATGAATAACTTGGCCTCCGTTTGCGTCTGTTGTGTGATGTGTACATAAAGTCGTGAATCGTCAAGCCAATCGTGACGATTGGCTGTGTTCATTTCACCATGGCGAAAACATTCACAAGAGAAACGCAATAAGTCTGTCTAGTTTTACAAACGGACAAATTCTATACGAGTTTGTGTAGCAATAAAGTCATTTTGTAAATAAACTTGAAAATTTATAGAATCATTAGGATAGTTTATTAGTATAACTATACGATATTATATTTAAAGTAACAAATAATCGTAACTAGCAAGAGTTACGAAATGTATTTTTTCTTTATTTTGTCACCAAAATTTAAATTTGCTCTGATATCTTAAATTTTTATCTAAATATTTAGAAAGAAATAAGCAATAAATGTTTCCAGCCGTACTTAAAGAAAAAATGCGACGAATTCACTTAACAATTATTATTTTTAACGAAAAATATATTTGCAAAAGAAATCAAATATAATTCCAATCTAAATATGATCATATAGATTGGAATCTAAATATGATCATATTGATTTAAATAACTAAAAGTCCAAAGAACGCAGTTATGTAGAAATGGAGTGCATGATTCGTTATTTACTGAACTTTACTACAATTACACAGGAATGGAATATTATGAGACTTATAAAATAAGAGTTGTTTGTATGAACAGATGCATTGATGCGTTTGGTGGACTATTCTTTATTGCGGCGCATGCTGAACAAGAATGAGAGATTGTTTCGATGTCTCTATGGATATTCTTCCAAGAGACAGATCGGCGATCAAGTTGCTTCATTTCCTTGATCCGTAGGTGGATGTGGTGGAGTTCTTGTAAAACAAGGGATTGAAAGGTTGATGGGATGATCACACGTTGCCTTCTGAAGATGACATCGTTTTCAGCGGTGAATTCAGATTCCGCTCTTGGGCCTTCCCGAAGCATTCGTATTATATTCTCTGAGTTCTTGTCCTTGCGGGTTTCTTCTTGAATAGCCATATATTTTGAATTCAAGGTTTACAGGCGTTGAATAGATTCATCATGTCTGACTTCTTCGTTGATGCCAGTGCCGGTGTGAAATGTAATGTTGACTCAAGCACTTGATAAGCAATCAACGTTTGTATTTTGAGATCCCAAATTGAATACTGCTTAAAATGTTCTATAGCACTATAATCGAGCAGAAGTCATTTGTGGTAACTTTGAATTCCTGCTCAGGAGTTGATTGTGTTTAATTTGAAAGGTCTAGCATATAAATATTAAACAAAACATGTTCATCTGCGAATATTATTGCAAGTGCTTCATGGTCCAATTGTGAGTAATCTTGTTCTGCTGTTGATAACGATCTGGATGTAAAAGCAATTGGACGTACTTCACCTTGAATATTATCTAATCAGGATCTTTGCGATGCCTGTAGGACTAGCATCACACGCGAGATCCATTGGAAGTTCTGGATTGAAAGGGATGGCAACTCAATCATTTGCGATCTTTTGTTTCATTGTCTTGAAAGCTTTTCGCATGAAGTGGTCCAATTGAATGCTGTCTTCTGTTGCAAGTCATGTAAAAGTGTTGCCATTGAAGAATTATGGATGAATCTTGAGTAGTAAGACACAATTCTTGTTCTGGTATGTGACTACCAATTTTCTATATGCTACATTAAATAGCATATACTTACCACTTAAAGTCGTGGTAACTAGGTATATTCTAGGCATTGTCGGATCTCCTGGGTTCCCTAGACTTCCCCACGGGACCAAGAAGTTCAGTTTCTGCATTTACTGCCAGCAATGCCAAATTGCTCCATCGTAATTTACAAATTGTGTAATTAGATCTTAATAGAGCATCTGAGAGCAATTAACGAGATAGTAAATCTCCCGAGACATGATCCCCAACGTCTCGAGGGCACTGACTGTTGATCGTGGCATAGCCCCAGAGATTCCAACCACCACAGGCAGGATTCTGGCGTTGGGCACTCCATGATGTTGGGCTGCTGAGGAATGACTGGTTGGTACTATACACATATTAGCGGGCTATGGCACTATAGTTGTTTTGTTTGGTACATGATTAGTTGTTTAATATGCCTTTGGATCGAACTTTTTAACGCGATTAAAATTTTCTTTGTTAAGTAAACATCTACATTAGCTTCGGTTTTAGAATACAATACACAATTCATCCCATTCACTTTTAATAAATATCAGCAGGCTAATAGTGCGAGAGCCGCTTGCTTCCTCTTTCGTGATGTAAACATAAATTTTGCAATGACGTCTCATGAGAAGCAATGAGTCATCTGACCCTTCGCGAACTTGGAACAGTCGCCGCTCATGGCTTCCGCTTCGGCTGCTCTTTGCTCCTGATCCGACTTTCTGATGAGCCCTAATTTACGCAAACAATTAAGGGTCACGGTGGGTCATGGCGATCTGCCCAGAATGTTTCCTACCGGTACTTGCAAGCTAGCTAAATAAGAAGTGCCCACGTTCTGAGGGCAGAGGAAGCAAGAAGCTACACTCCGATTAAAACATACAGTGAATTGATTTGTATTGAGCTGGGACGCGTTATCCAACCGAGAGCTTCAGTATCAACAATGAAGTTCTCCTGAATGAAAAATCGCGCCCCAATTCATCGTTGTCAATTCGCCCTACAGCTTAACCAGAGTACAGTAGAATCCCGGTATTTCGAACTATTTGGGAGAGTGGTATGTTCGGATTCGGAAATTTCGAATTATCCGAAAAATCGTACCGTACATATGCAAACACATCTATAGGATTACCAGACACAATGCAACGTAGAGTGCGATGTGAGAATGTGGCAACGTAGCATAGTAATCGCATCCTCAAGCACATTCAAGTCCTTACGGCAAAAGAAGATTACCGAGTTTGCAAGTTTAAGTGAAAATTATTGCTTCATAAACATGTGATGTACACCGTAGTTCCCAGTGCAATAAACGTTTCATTTCGACTTATATTTCAATAATTAGTTGATCTTTTTTTTCGTAGGGCCAGCCGACAGGCGGTTGCCCTTTACGTCCCGAAGCGACGCATATTCGACCATACACTAGACAAACACTTGCGGGCTCCTCTGATCTGGGGTCAGCAGAACGCGAGGCCCTCCGCGACAACACACACACAAAGTCAAGGGACAAACAGCCATGCCCAAGGCGGGACTCGAACCCGCGACCCTTCGGACCGAAGCGCTGAGTCGGTACTCGCTCTTAGCCACCTCGGCCATCCAGGTCGGCAGGTGATCATTTCTACTGTAAATATAAAATCATTTCTTTACACATTAAATATGGATTTTATTTATTTTGTTATTTATTTATTTTTTCTCTGTCCCGAATTTTGTTCGAATTATCCGAAATTTCGGATTTGCCGGGTTCGGATTAGCGGGGTTTTACTATATACCGACCCTGAATAATACATACTCTTTCTTATCGCGTCCGCTAGCTGACTGATAAAGGAAAATAAACTGGGTGTGGATCGTGATGATCTGCGCGACAGCTTGCAGATTAACTACTTCAAATTCATTAGGTAGGTAGGTAGGTAGGCACTGCCTACCTTGCCTACCCCATATGGAGACGCCACTGTGCTGTTTCCATTGCCAATTCTCTCTACCATTTGCCCCAACGTCCGCCCAGTGATGTCAAGGTCGATGCCACCAGCAGGAGTCCGTGCCACGGGTAGCACGGCGAAATCACCCCTCCACGCTGTTCATCACCTCGCCACGAGAGCCCAGTAGGTAGTGCAAATCGCTCTGCGTGCTTTACACGTGATATATGATTAGGCACGGTTTAGGTAAATAAATTTAAGAACGGTTGTTGTTTTTTATTCATATTTTTACTTACATTTGAACATTGTTGCCTGTAGTGAATTTGATCTTTCTTCTCCACGTTTTCATATTCAATATTATGTTTTATTCTGTAGATATTTTTGTAGGTTTGCAGCAATATCGATGCATATGAAATCATTTTGAAACCAAATAGCGTCCAACTGGCTCTCTCTCCGGTATCTTGTGCCTTGTCAGGAATTGCACCACGATCTTGGCTCTTGGCTGTATTACTGGGTTTACTCTTTGGCACTTCCATTTAACACAGGAAACATGAGCCTTTTGATGGGGCAATCAGTCGAATGGCGCTCTCTAGAGCTGCGCGGCGACGGAGGGAGACTCAGCGGAATACCAATATTCTGTCTTCGTCTGACTCGCTGCAAAGTAATTTTCTAACTTTCGCTTGTTACTGGAAGTATATAAATTCAGTCAATTATTGACAGTATTCAATGCATTGTTTATGATAGTTTGGGAATTTGTTTTCATTTGATATTAGATATATCCTGTGATGCTAATCTCACAGTATATAATCGCCCCAAACAACATATACATAAGAATATTAATTGGAAACTATTCGAAGAGTTTCTTTCTACATCTACCCCTTACCACCTTTCTTAAAAAACCCAGATCAAATCGAATCAGCAATTTTTTTTTCGCAACACCATTGGCACTGCAATAAATGCGGCTATTCCCAATTGCAACCACCAGAGGCACACCCCACCAAGTCCCCTTCCATCCAACATCCTGAATCTTATTAGAAAAAAGCTATTTATAATACTGCAATGGCAGACGCTGATCCGGTGGCCGAGATCGGTAAGGCAGTAGGCAGCCCTTACTGCTGCCGCCGCCGCTGCCGCCGCCGCTGCCGCCACCGCCGCCGCCACCGCCGCTGCCGCCGCCGCTGCCGCCGCCGCTACTACTACTACTTCTATACATTGATAAAAACTCCAAAACATTATGGAAACTCTGTTATCATTTCTCCCACCTCAATCAAGCAATCCCGCCATTATCCGTTAATTCGGAAACTACGTACACAGAAGCAGACAAATTAGAAATGCTTGCCAATCATTTCAAAGATGCATTTTATCCCTATATTTCTACAGTTGAGTTTCCAAAATTTTGTAGAGGAGTTTTTAAGATCCCAATACCATACTGCTCCATTATCAATGAGCTATATCTCTCCCTATAATGTTAAACAAATAATTAAGAATAACAAATCAAATCTTCTCCAGGAATAGACGGTATCCCCAACATAGTTCAAAAGCATTTACGTCTTTATTCCATTGCTTACTTAACTGCCATCTTCAACAGATACCTCAAATTAGGCTATTTCCCGGTAAGATAAAAAAATCCATTGTAATTCCTAGATTAAAACTCAAAAAATCCCCGAAATATCCCTCTAGGTACAGACCCATAACCCAGTCTGTCTAAAATCTTCGAGAAACTGATTCTAATCAGACTTAATAAATTTCTTCATGCTATCCCTCCTTTTCAATTCGAATTCCGCCCTTTTCAATCGACCACCCACCAGCTTCTCAGAATAGTAGAAACCATAGGACAAGCATTTCAAAATAAGCAATATTGCTTTTCAGTTTTTTTGGACTTTGCTAGTGCCTTTGACAAAGTCTGGCAACAGGTCTGCTCTACAAATTAAGGAACTACGGCACCCGATTATCTTGTCAAAATCATCAGCAGCTTTCTTGAAAATAGAAGCTTTTCGGTGCGAATAAATTCCTCTCTCTCTCTCTCTCTCTCTCTCTCTCTCTCTCTCTCTCTCTCTCTCTCTCTCTCTCTGCCCCTAAGATAATTCAGGCAGGCGTACCTCAAGGTTCACCTCTCTCCCCGAACCTCTTCAATTTGTTCACAGCTGATATATCATGTACCAGAACCTGTTCCACGGCTTTATATGCAGATGGCACCGCGATTTTCTCTACACACCATGATCGTTCAGTAGCAATCAACAATTTACAATCAGCAATCAACACTTTCTCTGACTGGGCAGTTAAATGGCGTCTGCTCTTAAACGCAGCAAAATGAGAAGCAAAAATCCTCGCACTTAAAAGAATAACCAACCCTCCAACTATCACAATAGTAAATTCACCAGTTCCTTGGCTCCCATCTAACAAGTCCGTAAAATAGCTAGGAGCAATCCTAGATACTCGCCTCACGTGGAAACCGCACATTAACCGTCGGCTGAACAAACCTTATGCTGCACTCTTCAACCTATATCCTCTTATAAACCATGATTCGGCGCTCCAAACAGACACGACCTTGCATATATATAAAACTGCATTAAGATCAACACTAACATACGCCTGTCTTGTTGGGGGCGGTGCTGCACAAACAAAGCTAAAAAAGAATTCAAGTTTTTCAAAATACAATTCTCCGAACGTCGGTTAACGCTCCATGGTATGTATCCAATAAACAGCTCCTCACAGAATTGAACATCGATGCAATAACTCAGCACATTTCAACATTATCAAAAAATCTTCGCCAACCTAAACCTAGTTCCCGGTACCAGACTTTACCACCTGGGAAAATCCAGTAATGGTCCAACCAGAATCAAATCACGCCTTCCCAAATATCAATTCAGACCTCCGTAACCGTCATAAACATGTAAGCCTAAGCTCTCTCCCCCTCTCCCTTTCCCACTCCCATTACACCACTAACCTGTACATAAATTCCTTATAAATGAGGTTCCCAAAGGGGATTCCCTCTCACAAATAAAATTGAGTTAAGTTAGCTTAATTTAGTTTAATTAATAATTTTTATTTTTTTACTTTAGTTTTTTAGTTTAGTTGTTTAATTTAGTTAAAGTTAGTTTAATAAATATTTTTAATTGACTTTCTCGTATTAATTTTCTAGAAGTTTTCTTTGGTATGGGCTAGCTATTCGAACTTGCCACTTACTCTTGCTAGCTGCCATCTATCGCCGTCCAAAGTATATTTTTTTCAACATTTCTCAATTTTTCGGATTCCTAATGGTAGAACCGAAATATTACTTTAAGAATATTAAAGAAGAGTAAAATCTCGCTCTAAATGGCTATTTTCATTGAAGAGTTTGGAGCAGTTTTTAAGAGAATGGCATTTAAGCATTACTGTAAATGCGAAATTTGAAACTCTTTTTCACATAAATATTTTGGGTTTTTCAAAAACTTAATTTAAAGTCATTTCAAGCTCTTCCACTCGCAAATGCAATAATGTATACAAATGTGCATATTAAAGGCGTGAGTCGTATTTAAAAAAAATACATTTGTGTAATTTAAAAAACAAGAGAATACAGCAAACTGACTTCCATGTCATCTTAAAACAGTGTAACTAGCAATATCCGTACGAAAAATTTGAAGAAAAAATTTATAGCCATTTTTGAGAAAATGGCATTTTGGCATGCAGAAAACAATTCCCGCTAAGAATTGCCTTTGCTATGACTATTTACAAGTCACAAGGACAGACACTTGAGCGAGTTGGTATTTATTTACCTACGCCTGTTTTCTCACACGGCCAGCTATATGTAGTATTTTCACGAGCAAGGTCGTTTAGAAATGTGTTCATTTCTGTTCTTGAAGGTAATAACCAATTCAAAGAAAATGGCAAATTATTCACTCAAAATATTGTATTTAGGGAAGTGACCTGAAATTTTATTTGTTTGTTAAATTTAATGTTAATTTTATTTGTATTAGTAGTGATTTTATTATTAGTGTGTTCTGATAATAATTATTGACGTGTTGAAAGTGAAAATCACTCCTCTGCCCAGTTATATCCTCTAGAATTCTTGAATAGTTTAATTCCATCAGGTCTCCCACCTTATATTCTTGCACTGAAAATTAACACAATTGTGATGTTAATAAGAAATTTAAATGTTAGAGAAGGTTTGGTAAATGGAACGCGCTTGATTGTGAAGACATTGCATGACCTCTGTATTTCTGCAGTACTTATTGATTCAAGGAAGACTGTTTTAATACCCAGAATTCAGTTATGTCCTTCTGATTTAAGCCTTCCATTTATGTTGTGCAGAAAACAATTCCCGCTAAGAATTGCCTTCGCTATGAACAAGTCACAAGGACAGACACTTGAGCGAGTTGGTATTTATTTACCTACGCCTGTATTCTCACATGGCCAACTATATGTAGCATTTTCATGAGCAAGGTCGTTTAGAAATGTGTTCATTTCTGTTCTTGAAGGACCAATTCAAAGAAAATGGCAAGTCATTCACTCAAAATATTATATTCAGGGAAGTGACCTGAAATTGTATTTGTTTGTTAAATTTAATGTTGTTAATTTTATAGTGTGTACATTTTATAGTGTATAAATTTTATTTTTATTTGTGTATTAAATTTTATTTATTTTCTTCTCAAATTAGTATTTATATACCTACGCCTCTTCCACATTTATGTAGCATTTTCACAAGCAAGGTTATTTATAAATGAGTTCATATCCATTCTTGAAGGGAAGGACCAATTCAATGAAAGTGGCAAGTTATATTAACTCGCGAGCAAGAAAGGCGTTATTTATTTATTGTGGCAATTTTTTTCTTTGTTGGTTTTTATAGTTTATTTTTAGTGATGGATTTTTGAACATGGATTGTAATTTTCAACAATAAATGTTATTGATATTTTGTCCTGTTATTGATCGTGTTGGTCAATATTATCATGAATATTATTGATATTTTGAATTTATTTATTCTTAAATTATTGTATTTGGGAAGAATTAATTATATCAAGCCCCATTATTCATACGTTTTGATTTGTCAGTGTTCTACAGAGAATGTTAGTTAAAGAAAATTGGAACATTCTGCTGTGATAAAACTCTTAAATTACAATGTTGAATTAGATGCAGTGGCTAAAAATTTTATACATAAAAAAAATAAACTCCCAGTATATATAAAAGAAAATTGTAATTAAGGGAATTTTAAAAATATTGAACTCAGTGCGAATTATTCGCACGGGCACTACTAGTTTTTTCCTAAATTTAGCGATAAAGTACACGGAGAGAAGTATTTAGTCCATGCTATTGATCACGTAGTATATCGAACTAAACGGTTTAGTAAATTTTCGTAGACAAAGTGCTTAGTCGCTTTTACGAAATGGCCGTTTCGTTCAACGAACTAATGCATGTATGGTCTCAAAAACGAACTGCGTTTGGTGGACTGTACTAAACGAATCATAGCGTTGACGACCGCGTGTAGTCGTATTTACTAAACAGATCGCAATGGACACTACTAAACAGACAGTTCCGTTGACGAATGCCGTATTGTCATATCTACTAAACAGGTCGCAATGGACATTACTAAACGACCCGTAGCGTTTACGACTGCAAGTAGTAATATTTACTAAACAGGTCGCAGTGCGCGTTACTAAACGGGGTTTGGGTTGCTTATCTAGTATTAGTACTTATAATCTTAACCTATAAACTACACAGCTAATATTTGATGACTTTATAATTTCGACTTACCTTCGAAAGCTGCAATATATTCAGAGAATCCTCAAATCTTAAGTAGATCCGAGACACTATTTATTATGTGTGCCATTATGTTAAAGTAAAACTATAATATAACACAAAGATAGAATCCTCACCGTTCACGAACACACCAGCTGGGCTCCACCAGGAAGTGTAATGAATGAAGAGAACTTCTCAGGAACTTCTCATTGAGAAGCGATGAGAAGGAAACGAGGCTCTAAAGATTCTTCCGCTGCACATGCTGTATGTTCAACCATTCCAATTGGCCAGATTTATGAAAACGTGGGAAAGCTGAGAGAGCTGCACAGCCTCGATGCTAACGCCCCTATGCTTGCCTCCTGTACTTTGAATTTACTAAACAGCGTTTAGTGACTGTGACGACACGAGATGTAAAAATCACAGAATAGTTTTATCTACGAAACACGCATAGTAAAAGTGAACATTCAATTTGTACATTCACTTACGATTTTGAATTGTCTGATGTACTAAACGAAACCAAAGCCTGTTTAGTAAATTTGACCTCACGAATAATTTTTTTACTGTATGAATGCTTACTAAACATGTATTGTTCACTGTACCATAACATTTCTCTTCTTACCTATAGGTAACAAAATAGTACATAAAATTGGATTTATCTACTTTTTCGTTATCAGGGCTCGGCAATCACAGTTTATCTGCCGAAAATTCGTCGTTTTTTCTCGCAGCATTACATAACCTTCTCTCTACTGTGTAAGTGATAGCGAGAAAGTAAAAACAGAAAGTTGTCGTTTCACTACTCATTCATACAAGTAAAGTTAATGATAAAGTTAAAGATAATAAAGCTATTAAAGTAAATGATAAATTTACAACGAAAAACATTAGCACTCGATTTAAAATAACATGTGAAGACTCGCCAATTTGAACCACAAAAGATTATTGATATTAAAGATTATAGCCCGGGCAAACGCACGTCCAGCGTAGCAGTTGCAACAAGAGAATTCAAATGAATGAGAACAATGGGCTGAGACCTTTGTGAGGTAGTAGGAAAAGGGGAGGGCTTCAAAACTACTGTGAAATGAAATGTAATACAAACGGACAAATTTTCCTGGGTTTGTAAAATGTTTCAGAAGAAATTTTTATTTTTAAAATGATAACTTTTACTCTTAAAAAAACTTATAAAAAACGGAAATAAAAGAACTGTAGCAAACAATGCATACAAAACAATTGTTTCTCAAGAATTTTCGATAAAATAGAGCCATAACGACATGTGAAAGTATTTGATTCCACCAGTATATTGAGACAAATAGATGTTTTAATACGAAGCGTTTCCAGAACCAACCTAGTATAATAATCGCGTTCCTACTCCAACACTTCAACATCTATAAAATTCACGGAATATCCACTGTCCAGCCGGTGTGTCGTAATTGAATTTTGTCGATCACAATTTTCATTAATGTTACGCATATGCTCAGATATTGGTACCTATGTTTTTAACTTCCTCTTAGTTTGCCCAATGTACGATATCGAATATTGTAGACAATTGATGCGATAAACTGTGCTCTGAAGATCACTTTTTTCTCTCCTTCTTTTACGTTAACAACAATATATCTGTTATTGCACACTCTGTCTGTTTTTTTTATAAATTGGCGTCTGTCAAACTCTATGGCCAAACTCGTCGAAGTATAATGAAAAAATTAATTTCTTACTGTCATCATCAAACAAAATGATCCAATACTACACTTTCGTGCTTAGTACCACACTAAATTTGTGATTAGATTGTAGCAGAATTACATTTCCTACGATAGTTACCGTATCGTCTGATTCGCCTCTCAATGCCTTATTTAATTAAATATTGCAAATCACCGCCTGTTATTTTCTCATGACGTCACTACAATGCCTCTTGTTTCCTATATTTTTCTAAATGAAAATAAAGCTCTTAATTTTTATCTCGCCTCCTTGGCGTCCTCCAAAATCGTGACTACTTTCAACAATTTCGATAATTTTTGCTTTTATTCTGCCAAATTCTAACCCGTTCCCTTCAGGCGTTTTCTTAATATTTACGAAAAACACTACTTGTAATTACTTTCTTAACGTTAACAATGGCGCCTACACATTCTTTTTCATTCCGGCGAAATGCACGACTACTAAAATTCTCGAAATTAATCGAACCCATGGTCCGATTTTGATGATTGTTGTTTCAAACGATATACAAAAATTAGGCTCTATCTTTTTTTGGGTCACGTTTCCCTTTCTTCCCCACATTCATTTAATTTTAAAAAAATGTTCGTGCGCGGCGCTGCCGTCATTTCTCTCTTCGAATAAAATGTATACAATTCTATTGGTATTTTTTTTCATTTAAAGGAAATGATACATAGTTGACTTGGATGATCGCAAATCATTACAATACGTACACGGAATACACTTAAACCACAAAATGCAATAGATCAAATTATAATTAACAAAACTACAACTAGATATGAAATAATAACGAATAATCTAGGTTACAATGACCACGATGCACAATTTCTTACAATTACTAATTACATAAATACTGACACAATAAATAATACACGCATATGCAGAGCATTTCATAAAATAAACAAAATTATATACAGACGACTAGCTGAAGGAATCATGGGACGAAGTTTACAAGTATAACGCTGTTGACACAAATGAAAAATATAATTTATTTTTCTCAAAGCTTTCATTTTACTTGAAAGCGTGCTTTCTTTTTAAAAAGAGAAAATTAAACATTTCGCGTAAAAGTAATACTTGGATTACGCAAGGAATTAGAACATCGTGTAAAAACAAACGTACGCTCTACTTTATTTCTAAACACCACAACGTATTACCCGGTTTCGATGGCTACTTCCGAGAATATAAAAGAAATTTAAGGAAAATAATAGTTCAGGCCAAAATAATAAAGATATTTTGAACGCTAGTGACAAGACTAAAGCAATGTGGAATATCGTAAAAATGCGACCTCGTCGTCACAATACTTCGTAGAGAATATTGTTTTAAAGGATGATGAAAGACAAGCAAGTAATCCACAAAAAGTTGAGAATCTCTTCATCCAACACTTTTCTAGAATTGTGGTTGCTCTCATGAAGGGAGTAAAACCACAAAATTCAACATCATACGCTTTCAAAAAAAATTTTCTGCACGATGTTTATTTTCGAAACTTTTTCCAACGAAATCCTCAGAATAGTCCGCAAACTAAAAAATAAATATTCATCAGGTTTAGATGAATTTCCGGATTGTTTATTAAAAACTTGTGCACTTGCTATTATACAACCGTTGACTCACATTCAATGCATCCTTATGCACAGGAATATATACAGATATTTTCAAAACAGCAAAAATTAATCCGGTTTCACAAATGGGAACAAAAATGAAATTCAAAATTACCAGCCAATTTTTCTTCTGTCAGTTTTCTCAAAAATATTAGGTTTTTCTATATGCGAATGGAAACTTCTGTCAGGAAAAACAAAGCGTTTTCAGACTCACAACACGGTTTTAGATTTAAAATTTCAGAAGTTTCAAATTGGTTTTGTAATAACAAATTAATAGTGAACGAAGGAAAACCGTTTTAATGCATTTTTACATTTCTAATTGGCAATCGCATGCTCCATTGAAAATGAACAATATGCAATTATCTGATGTTAAGGTAACAAAATTTCTAGGTTTCTCAAGTCAGTCAAACCTCAAATGGAATGTACATATAACAGAATTAAACACTAAATTCAGTTCATTATGTTTCGCATTCAGAATTCTTTCAAATTCTGTCAGCCTTCATGCAGCTCGTGTGTACTGTGTATATTACATTCCCGCCTGTTTTCTGAATATTCCTTTAGTATCCAGACATTTAGATTGCAAAAGAAAATTATTCAATCAATAAAAAAATGTCATCCAGTTGATTCCTGCAAGCCTCTTTTCATTGAGCTAGAAATCTTACCACTGCTTTGCCTATTTATTTATGAATGTGTTGTATTTGTCGAAACTGACTTACGTCGTAGAAATCATGTTCATAAAGTGTCAGTATCAACGGCTCATTACAAGAAATCCATATACAATACATGTACGTTACTTAGCAACGCATTGCCAGATGAAATTAAACAATCAAAATCGGTACACAAATTTAAGTTGAAAGTAAAATCTTTTCTGCTACATAACTGTTTCCTTACAATTAGAGACTATATTGATCGTCAAAATGAAAAAAAATAATGTTTATTTTAACAAAACAATGATATAGTATGATGATGTAGTTTACATGTGTATGGTATAATTAAAAAAAAGACTTAGTATGCCTGTAACAAGTAATGTACTTCAGCTTCTTGGTCAAAGACCCCCATCTCGATCGGGCTTTTGTCCAGTTTCCCTGATCCATTGAGTAAAAGCTGAGATGGCCCCTTGATTTGCTTCTGGACGTAAATGTAGCTTCACAATGTGCACGTTTTGTAGAAATTTCCTTTTGCTTGTAATAGTAGAGCTTTGGGTGAGTTTCTATTTTGTTAGCAATACAGAAAAATCAAATCTGCAGTTCGTTTACCGTTACAAATAAGTTTTCTATAACTCGGAAAAAATTATCTAGTTTTTGAAATGTTAATCTATATCTTTTATTATTATTATTATTATTATTATTATTATTATTATTATTATTATTATTATTATTATTATTATTATTAATATTTTTTCATCTTTCAACTATTAATAGTTAAATTGTTGGAAAGGAATTCTGAAAGTCAAGAAAGCGTGCGCAGAAGATTTTCTCTCCCATACGTCACATACAGTTTTTGACTAAATAAATAAATATCTAAATGATCTAGTTAGTGATATAAACTTGTCAAAGAATCAGGGAGAATTGTTGGCGTTCCGATTAAAAACTTGGAACCACAGTTACTGTGTTTTCGACGGGAACAAGACTTTCGATGTCTGTCCTCTGAAGAAGGCAATCTAGTGAGTTGGACCGGTGTTGATTTGTTACTGAGTGACTTGGGAGACCATCATCCTAAGGAATGACGATTGTTGATACATTCATCTAAACACAGTCCAAAAGCCGTGCTCATGGGAAATGAGAAATTAGCCATTCCTCTCTCCTATGCAGAAATCTTATCACCAAGGATCCAAGGATTTACTTGGATTTACCATATTAGTTCAAGAGCAACAAAGCGTCTTTTTGGGGGAACTATTGAGCAAGAAAAAAAGCGACAAATTCCCATGTACTTTTTTATTTATCTGTAATTTCTTGTTTTTTTTTACAATTGTGGTGCTAACTTGACATTAAGTTGGCGAAAAATTGCATTTCCAGAATTTTTAAAGAGTAAACAAAACATCATTTTTTGGAAAAAGTTACTAAGCATAAGCGACAATTTCCTATGAAATTATTTTTATTTGTCCTTGAAATTTATGTTTTTTTGTAAATGCAGGTTTTCCTGATATGAATTTAGCGAAATTTCTCATTTGCAATACTAACTTGTGCATGTGCCATTTTACTTCGGAGAGCTACTAAGAATTTCTTTCGTTCTTTTCACGGCTATCTCCGATTATCTTAAATTATGCTGAATGAAAATACTCGTATTTCATCGTTCTGTAAAAACTAAACTATAGTTTTTGAAATTAGCATGTGTCCGAATTGTTTTGCGAGTGTCTGTAGATGGGATATGCTGTCAAAATTACAATTAAAAATATGTTTTTTTGGCAAGTGCAAATATCACCCAGTTTGTGAAGATTTCCCATCTCTTTTATCAACGAAGATAAGTTAGATACAAATTTATATTTCCTGTAATAGTGAAATGGAGCTCGCCAGACGCAAAAATAATGAAACAAAACAATTATCTTCGAAAACTTTTTGTCACACGAAACCTTTTTAAGCCAAAACTAGATCTTGCATCTTCCCCAGCACATATTTTTTTGGCATTATTGCAGACAGTTTCATAAAATTAACATATGGCAATTTCGACCCTCACTTCAGCTATCACTTGAAAAAGTTCAAACAAATTCAAAGGAAGCGTGTGTATCTTTCGATAGGTTGGATCAGTAGCTTTTTTTTACTACAACAAAACATGAATAAAAGTCAACTCATAATATTTGCAGTGCAACATACAGGCAAGCAAGGATGTTTTTTTCAAGACGTTATTGTTTTTTAATACACGGGACTTCAGTTAATCGTTTGTAACCAGGACCGGCGCTAGGTTATTTTGCGCCCCAAGCAAAATTAGTTGTTTGCGCCTCCCCAATAATAATAATAATAATAATAATAATAATAATAATAATAATAATAATAATAATAATAATAATGTTTAGAAATCTTTAGCTTTTCCTCGTGCCCTTCCATTCACGAATGCACTTACATTGATATAACATGATTAAAAATTTACAACAATGCCGTTTTTTATAGGAATTAATTTTATGTTACGACAAAAAGAAATTATTCATTTTGATACAATTTTTTTGTTTTTCGGCTTTTTCACTAATAATTCATTTTTTAACCTTTTCCGTCACTTTTAATGTACTCTTTATTTCTCGCTGGTTTCATGGATTTTAAGATCATTTTAACGTGCTTTTAATAATGTTTATGAGATGCAACAAAAGTTCTTCACAGAGTTCTTGAGAAGCCTATTCGGTTTCTTCGCTCAGAAATTATAATCTCAGCAGGGGTGAGCATGGTGGAAATAGTATGTAATAAATTGTATGTAATTTACGATTTCAGTGACGCCTATCAGCACCATTGTTGGATCAGCCGATTTCATGTTAACTAAAGACAGATTTCCTAGTTAAGAACAGACTAAACCAAAAGTTCCAAAGCTAAGTTCACTTGAACTAATAGTTTACATCAGTAATCCAACAGCGTGATTTGTTCATGCGAACTGATTTTGATCACATTTTTATGTCATTTTTCTTTTTCTTTCAGGGGCATTTTTGTTATATTTTAAGAGCATTTTATTGATAACTTTTGCGACTCTTTAGATCCTCAAAACCTGCTGCTTACTTATGATTACCCCTTCACGATCCACCAGATTCAGTTATTAGCGAATTGAATATTAAACACTAATCGATTTTCAATTAGAACTAGAACATAATTGTTACCATTTATTTTTTATTAAAAAATAATATAATTGTTAGAATTAAAAACAAAAATTCTGCCTTTAACTACAGCTTCATTCGTTTACTTTTTAATAATTCTATTTAATGAAATATTTAATACTCACGAAGTCGAATGTATACGTACACGATTAATACAATTTTTCAACAAAGTTTAATAATTTAACAATCACTACAAGTACTTGTGAGCACTAAAATCAGTTTGGAAAGTGCATACACATATCCGATTAAGTTAATATGAATTGGTCGTTTAACGATTCATCAAGGAAACTTTCCTTGAATTGTCGAAGCATCATTCACGGACTTCCCTGAAGGGACTCATCCGTACTGTAATCTAATTTGCATGATTTATTATACAAAATTGATTTTATTATACGCTATTCTTTATATGATATTATACTCTCATTCTCGCTGAATATTAGTTACATACGATCCAAGCACTAAGTAAAATACGAGGAATCCCTGCAAGTCAGTATAGACTGTGTTGCCAGACGCTACAATGAGCAATATGTCATTATAAAACTTGCTTGTAGCGTTCTGTGCTATATAAATTACTACTAGAATATCGTGCGTGGTTACATACGAATGTCGTTTTTAAATTTTTTTTCGTAAATAGGTAGAGTAATAAATATCTGTTCACAGTAAATGATGAGTATGAAGTGTCTGTAAAATGATGTTGTTGGTTTTCTCCGATTGTTCTCGATGGTACTCTCTATTTTTGATTTTGAATCTCTTGCAAGTTTTGACCACTAAGATTGAGTTTTTACAATATTTATTTAATGCGTTTCTACGTCAATAATTTGCTGCTAATTGTTAAAAATTAGAACTAAATGTGTACTGTTGTACTGAATAGGTTTTATTTGCTTGTGAGTGACTATAGTTTATAAATTACTACTCGAATATCCTGCGTGGTTGCATACGAATGTCGTTTTTAAAATTATTTATTTGGTATACCACCAGAGTAATAAATTTCTGTTTAGTGTTAATTAATAGGATGATACGTCCGTTAAATGATGTGTTGGGTTTTCATTGATGGTGCTTGATGGTTCTCTCTATGTTCGAATTTGAATCTCTTGCATGTTTTGACCACTACGATTGAGTACTTTACAATATTTATTTAACGGGTTTCCAAGTTTATAATATTTTCGTAGGTGCGAAAAATTAGAACTGAATGTGTACTTTCCTATTTAATAGGTTTAAGTTGCTTGTGTCTTTCTATACTCTATAAATTACTACTGGAATATTGTGCGGGGTAGTATACGAATGTCGTCTTTAAAATTATTTATTTCGTAAATAGAAAGAGTTATTAATATCTCTTTAGAGCCAAATATGAGTATGAAGGTCTGTTAAATGCTGTTGTTCGTTTTCTCCCATTGTGCTCGTTGGTTCTCTTTATTTTTTAATTCGAATCTCTTGCATGTTTTGACCACTACGATTCAGTTTATACAATATTTATTTAATGCGTTTCCACGTTTATAATTTTTTCTTAGGCGTTAAAAATTGGAACTGAATGCGTACTTTTGTTTTGAATAGGTTTTAGTGTTTTGTGGCTATGGATAATCTCTAAACTACTACTCGAATATCGTGCGTGGTTACATATGTTTGTCACGCTAGCACCACCATGTTTATTTCAAAAACGTGAGGAGTAATAAATTTATGTTTTGGGTAATAAGTTAGTAATAAATGAGTACTAAATATTCCATTTGGTTTGATGTGATTGTGCTATGGTGGTTGTGCCAGCTTGACATGGCCCCCATCCCCACCCTCCTTTATCCTCGGGCACCGCCCAGCTGAAAGGACAGCCGCCGTACCCCTGCCACCCTCCCCGCCTCCCGTTTCTCAGAGGGTCTGACTGTAGATCGGTTAAATCCAGCCAGATACCAAAATTATCACCTCGTTACAAGACATTGAAACAGATTTCTGAAGCGTTTCTTCTAAATATTGCATCTTGTATACCTTCGTGTTAGTTTTGGTTAGATACTGTTGAAAATTTTGTACCATTTTCGAAATGTTTCTCAACACTTCTCGCTCTCCACGCAACATGGCGACTAGCGTGCGGTCTGGTTTTTCAAACATAGTGCTCGTGCTTTGGTCACGCTCGCCCACAGCCCGCCCTCAAGTCGGTTCTTATTTTAATCGGACCACAGGCACGATCAACTGTCAAGAGGATAAAACATTACTGATATTTTGAGGAATCGCCGTACACAAGAATTGCAAACGTAAGTTTGGATCGTATTCGCCCTTGGTCTATTATGGGATGAATTCTACCAGAATTGCCGCGAGAGTTGATACCTAAAATAGTACAATAATTGCATTCAGAGCAAAAACTAGAAATACAAGTTGCAGGAAAGAGAACTAACAAAACATCAAATTTATCTGAGGAATTTAAACAGCAATGAATCCAGAGAATGTGAAAAGTGCAAGAAATCAGTAGAATGCACATCACTGTCATGTTTCACACATGAGTAATTAAACTATACGAAAAACTGTGTGCCACATCCGAAAAGTCGTCGCTTCTGCCAGCATGAAGACAAACCTTTGCATCTTTAGGTTCTAGGCTTGTTTTTTGTTGTATTAGAAAGCCATAGAATTTATTATTTTTTAAGTGGCAATAATTGTTTATGTGTTGAAAATCTACTCAAAGTATAATTTCATGACCACGAGAGGGTTTGCATAAAGAAGTCTCTTGCGAGCTTCTTTCCGTTTTATGTATTTTACATGTAAAAATGATTTGGTAAAGAAGTAGAAGAAAAGCCAACATAATTAAAATAGTTTTATTTTATTATGTGATCATTAACACCTTCATGTTGACTTTTGTGCTGTGCTACCAAACTACAACTTTTTTAGAAATGGTGTAGATCAATTTTCAACTACTCAGATGATTAATTAATGTTTTTTAGGGCAAGCGTTTTAATATCTTGTGCCCTGTAATATATACCCTTCCTTTACCTGTATATACCCTTGCTTTACGTAAAGTCTCCTAGATCGAGTCACAATGGAGCTCGTTCTATGCTCGGCTTCATCACGAATTGCTGAATTGATCTAAAGTCCATTCCCAGCATAACAAATTCTTTATTGTAGTAGCGCCCTGCTTTCACCTGGAGCGCCAAAGGTTTTAAAAACCTGTGTTACGCTTTAATGCCGCGAAGTAGTACGACGCGGCATAATACTTACGAAAGGAAAGGTAATAAAAGGGCTCGCACGGCCCGTTCTAATCGCCATTTGATGTATATTGTTCATAAAGTTTAATGATGTATGTGCTAAGTAACAATAAATTGTTTTGTGAGCTGAACGTTAAGATTGTTTTATGCCTTCAACTTAGGCTGTACCTTTGAAGGATATTCCGATTACGAACCGAACCTGTGCGATTCTTCCTGATTTAGTAAGCGCCCTTCACGAAGTCCAAGTCCAGGGCTTTTGTGTTAGACCCGCCCAGTCCATTAGGTAAAGGTCAAAATATCTACCTTTCCTTCCTAACAGGAGTTGGATAGGGAATAAATGCATACATGATAACGATTTGCTGTTTTATTAAAGGGGAACAGAACGGGTATATGGTTAAAAAAATGATTTTTTTGTTTTTATTTATTTTAAATTCTTTCACGTTTTCTGCGCGATTTGATATTTGACTTATTTCAATATCTTGTCTAGAAGTATTTTATTTTAATTTTTTTTTCGAGTTCCGACGGCGAGATTCCTTGTCCTTTTAAATCAATATGGCGCCTGGGTTAGTTGTCAAAGTTTGACATTCAATTAGATTATTTTTCGAACAATATTACTTTTAAATTTGTCGCTAGTGACACTTGTGTGTTCATTAGTTGGCAAACCTGCACTAGCTAGGCGTCTTGAGAACGTTCTACGTTATTCATTTGCTTGTTGTGCGAAGTAAATGTGAGTCTACACGTGCGTTTGTTGTGGAGTGTTTTTGCATGTTTGTTTTGGCGGTAATCGGCTTTGACAATTACTAGATTTAGCAATAAAGTGTTTAAAAAACGTGTGGCTTAGCAAAAGAGAAAGGGTGTCGTGAAAAGTGTTGTAGAAGAATGTGTTTCAACGCCGCCTCCCTCAAACCTCAACAGTGATGGAACGCCAAATTCTTCTCAGAGAAAATTACTGAATGTCAACAGCAATTACGACGAAGTAGTGAAGGGCAGTGAACTGTATGAAATCATGGATATTTCAATACTTGCAACAATTTTGAAAGAACATGTATTGTGTAAACAGTGTGCCTCATGTAGGTTGAATTTAGGCGGACAGACGGACCGACTGACATACAAACATTTTGCTGTCAATCGATTTTTCAATATTAAGGGCCCACGAAATGTGGATAATGAGTACACAACGTGTTAAAAGAAATAATTTATTATAAGGTGTGCCCAAATGAAAAGGAAATTACAGTGATATGGAAAGAAACTTAATGCCAACATGCGAATTATACTTCATTTGGAACAGCACACCTATAAATAATCATCAATCACCATTTACATTGATACACTTATTCCAGCGAGTAGGAAGTGTGTGGGTGCCTTCCGTGTAAGAACTCCTCGGTTGCTGATGGATCCATTGTTCCACGTTTGTTTGCATGTCCTCGTCGAAAGTGAATCTCTGACCTTTCAAACAAACATTTTAAGGGGCCGAATATATGGGAGTCGCATGGGGAGATATCGGGTCTGTAAGGAGGCTGTTGCAAACTTCGCAAGGAATGCGAGGGTCTTCTTGGACACACCCGAGCTTTGTGTGGATGATGTGATGCACCGTTCCTTTGCTTATCGCCAGTTCAACAGCAATTTCACGTGTGGTGATCCGACGATTCTGCCGTATGAACTCATCCACAGCCGCAATGCACAGCCGCCATGGTTGGCCTCGAGGTGCGCCTGCCCTGGGCCTCGCAAATCCTTGATGTTGACACGTCCTGCCGCATAACGCTAACACCATCGGAATATGGTGCACCGTGAGAGACACCGCTCGCCATACACCTCGTGCATCCTGCGATAAATTTCGGACGCATGCTTCCCTCTCTGCGAAGAAATTGGATCACTACTCTTTGTGCTGTGGGGGATATCAGGGAATATCAGATTGGAATGCAACAATAGCATTCCGTGCCGGGAGCCGGAGGCTGAATTTCATTGAATTTCAGTGAATATCATTGTTGGGACATGATATAACTGTACGAAAAGCAGTTATAATTATCAAATTTGTTTTGATATTTGCTTGAGGACTGGTTGGCGCTATCTTACGAGACGAAGGCATCTGGTTGTGCTCTTGAAATTTTGTGACTTATCTACTATTTTTAGCGATTTGACTGTACCTGGTAAGTTTAAGTGCTTTCATTAATTGTTGCAGGTTAGCTGAAAATATAATTTCAAGAGAAATCAACAGATTACGAATTTTAAACGGTTCCTGAAATCTTAACGAACTACAGATTTACGAGGTGGTGATAAGTGTCCAAACCTATAAACAGTTCAGTTGATTTCCTATATTAAATCACTGTGTTAATTTAATTACTAAAATATTTATTGTATTTCTGTGACAAATGACGATTCCGTTTTTTTTTTGAACGTTACGAGGACAGTGTATCGAACAGTTTTGAATTTGTGTTTCAAATCTTATTCTATATTTCCAAGAAAAACTTTCAGATAATATCTTTTATCTAATTTTGGTAAAGTAATATATTCTAGTTGTATTAAACAGTTGCACCTTAAGTGGACGAAAATCTACGTAGCCACATTGCCAAATTTCGTAAGTAGCATACTTCAATAGATTTTGTAAGTATCATACTTTCTCATTTTTGTACTGAATCTTACTTTTTAATTTATCGAATACACATCAATCATACACTTTTAAAATATTAAGCTAAGTACTTGTTGAACGCTTTCGTGACATGGCTACTGCTCGTTCTACTCTTTTTACTCTCTACACTCTCAAAGCCGACCTTCTGAAAGCCTTCACACACGTAAACAATAGTTTAGATCAACATATCCGAAGGTTGAAAGAGGTCGTTCTCTACACAGACGGTTGGGTACAAGTCGGCAACAGAGAATCTTCCCAACCGTACACCCGCGACTGCACACAAGACACAGACACCACATCCAATCGCAACTCAAAACAAATTTAGTGTTTTAGATTATGAAACAGATTTTCCTCGCCTTCCTGATCCTCACAAATTCTTCCCTACCATCGACAAATACATGCACAAACCAAGGCAAACAGGCAAGGAAGCGCGTCAAAACCAAAACGCGTAAAGATTCGCATCTTAGAACACTTCAACAAAGACATTCCTACTGGGCCTAAAAAACAGGAACTTATTTTAGCTGACAGCCATGGTCGCCATCTTTCCTCCATTCTCAGAAGGAAGTTACCCTCCAACTTCTCAGTCACATCTATTTTTAAACCTAACGGAAGGTTTGCAGATGTGACTGCAGAGTCACATTGGAGAGTTGGACACAAAGTTGGACCCCCACATGAAGACACTGGCCAATCAGGACACAGTCATTATCATAGGAGGGCCAGAAAGACATTAATTTGGACGGTAACTTTACACCTGAACAACATGTAAACAAATTACAATGTGCCGCCCAAAATACTGACATTGTAGTCTCGACTCTGCCCTTGTGGTACAACAGATCAACATTATGCAGCGAGATTAAGCACGCAAACCAACAATTAAAAATTCAACTGAGAGAAACAAATGTCACACTTTTTTAAAATTAATTTCCTCTCAGCAAAACATTTCACTGGGCATGGTCTCCACATGATCCTTTCTGGAAAACATGCAGTCGGTAACAAGCTTGCACAATACATCACCTCTAGTCCTACGCAGTCTCCTGCCAAAAATCCATCCCTTTCGCCTTCCTTACGTTCCCCACCCCCACCCTTTATTTCGAACTCTTTTACCTCTTCCTCCTCTGAACCTACTCCCATTTCTCCCATTCCCACTACCAATTCATCTACACTTGATGCCCCAATTTTCTCACAACCTGTCACTGCTGGAACACATTACAGCCTTCGACCACGCACTTGAGGTAAAAATAGAGTAAATATACAGCAACTACAGTCAGATGCAGCAGAAAAACATTTGTGTAGTTACTTGCAAAAGATAAACATACTGCACCATAATGTTCAATTCTTTTCCAATAAAACTGAGTTTATCGAGGCAGCTCTACAGAGCGATTTAAATCAAAATGTATGTTCTTTGCTTTACAGAACATTGGTTATCTCCTAATGAACTTAGCATTTTCCCAATTCCAAACTTTTACCTCGCAGGCTTTTATTGTAGAGAGAGAGAGAATCGCATGAAGTTCCTACATGTGGGGGTTCTTGTATTTGCGTTAGAAATAATATCGATTCAATTTCCTTGACGGAATTAAATCTGTATTCCGTTGAAAATGTTTTCGAAATATCTGTTGTACATCTTCCTCCGCTAAAAATAATATTACTTTACATCTACTGGGCTCCAACAAAGAGAGCTGCAGATTATATTTTGTGGTTAGAAAAACTCGAGATAACACTTAATAGAGTCAGCAATCGCTCTTTTGAATCCACTGTTGTATGCCGAAATTTTAACATTGATTTCCTGGTCGAATCTTGCGAGAAAGAACAGTTTCTCAATTTAATTAATTCCTTCAGTTTAGATATTACAATAAATGTACCTACACGGATCACACCAAATTCAATGAAGGCAATCGATCAACTTATAATTAACAAAACTACTACTCGATATGAAGTTGAAGATTTAGGATACAGTGACCACGATGCACAAATTGTTACAATTATAAGAAGTGCGAACACTGACACAATAAATAATACACGTATGAGTATATTATTTACTAAAAGTAAAATAAAATTATTAACTGATTACTTGATGAAGGAGTCATGGGACACATTTTATAATACCGTTGACACAAACGATAAATATAATTATTTGTTTCAACGCTTTCATTTCAACATTGGCATTCTCTTCAAAAAAGAAAATTAAATATTTTTCACGGGAAAGCAATTCTTGAAGAACAAAAGTCATTAGAACATCATGTAAAAACAAGCGAGTTTTCTTTCATTTCTAAACATCATAGCGTATCTCAAGATTTCCTACTCTACTTTAAAAAATACAAGTCATGGTTAATAAAAGTCATAAGGCAGGCTGAAATCCTGAAACACGATCAGGATATTTGTAGCTCAAATAACAAAACAAAAGCAATGTGGAATACAATAAAAAATACAACCAAATCAACTCGATACCTTGTAGAGACTGCTTTAAAATATAGCGATAGAAGTGTGAACGATCCGACAACAGTGGCTAGTCTCCTTAACCAATACTTTTCGAGAATTGCAGCCGATCTCACTAAGGGTGAGATCTCACAAAATTCAACATCAAACGTTTCTCCAAAAATTTTAGATACAATGTTAGTTTCCCAAACTTCTTCCTGTGAAATTCTCAAAGAATCGGTAAACTAAAAACAAATGTTCGGCTTGTTTAGATGAATTTCCGGATTGTTTGTTAAAGCCCTGTGCCCCTGCAGGGCACGCAGATGGCGGCAACACCCGTTACCTCACATATTTAATGCATGTTTATGCACTGGAACTTTTCCAGATATTTTCAAAAAGTCACTCTTCAAGAAAGGCAACAAAAATGAAATTCAAAATTATTGGCCTATATCTCTTCTGTCAGTTTTTTCAAAAATATTAGAGAGACTTTTTTACGTACGAATGAAATCTTTCTCAGTAAACACGACGCGCATTCAGATTACCAGCATGGATTAGAAAGACAGTGGATTAGAAAATCAAAATCTACGGAAACAGCCATATTTTCTTTTCTTAAAGATGTCTCCTCATCATTGGATCAAAATAAAGCAACTGTTGGTTTATTTTTAGATCTTTGAAAAGGTTTTGACGTCATTGATCATGACATTTTACTTACAAAATTACCTTCATATGCAATCCGTGGTATTACCCTAGATTGGTTATGTTCGTACCTTAAACAACGATCTCAGAGAGTGGAAATATCTTACTGGAATGATGGAACACTATGTACACACCTTTCCAACTCTTTGCCAATTGCACATGGAGTTCCTCAGGGATCGATTTTAGGCCCTATTCTTCTCCAACTACATTGATTGATTGATGTTCCCGGGTGCATCAAATGCTTTGGTCATTAGTCCCGTAAGTGTAATGCATGTTTTTTCTCGGGAGATGGCGGTGATCTTCTCCCGCTGGATGGCGAGATCCGGCACCGACCTACCGTCGGCTAGTGGGGTTTCCCCCTAACCAGGGCTCTCCCACCAGCGGGGCACCGGGGCAGAGCAAAATTTCTCCTCACATGTATCATGAAACACTAAAAACTATGGTGCTGCTAGTCCCATTTCCGGTGAACCTTCAGTTTTTTTCAAAAATTGCAAAATGTGAAAATTTCAAAACTTCAGTATTCAAGATACAGATTTTTGCATCAAACAAGTCTGTTGCAAAACTCAGCACTTTGAAAAGGTCATGTCAAATGTTTTGGGAAAACGATAATTTTTCGCGTGAATTATTACATTATAATTAAATATTCTACAACATTTTTTTATTCAAAATATTATACATAGCTTCAATGTTTAAAAAGCAAATTAAAAGGGTGATAAAACATTTGACAGTCTGGGGCGCACGTAAGTCAAAATCAGGCACTGTTATCAAGTGTTTCTTTCCCGAACTTGTAATCTTTGTGAAATTTTCTTCACTTCTTGGTGAAGATAGAGTTGTAGTTAGTAATTGAATTTTAGGTTTACTCGTGTTCTTCCTCCTCTTAAAAATCACATGAAGCCCTTTTAACGATATTGTAAAGGGAGATATCTGAAAAATTCACCCGTAAAATATCAAATACATTTAGACTAAATACAAATAAACATTGAAATATAAACTTAAAGAAAATATGTAGCATTCAACTACTTTCTTCCATTCATCAGTCGTGAAATTCTTGTATTTTTGTGCCCATTGATAACGTTTTGTAATTATACCTGGTGTAAGTCTCGTTTGCGTGCTGGTCTTCTTCCGATTAGGCCTTCTTCAAATAGCCTTCGCTGAATTGTTCTTTGTGATACTAGAATGCCTGCTTCAGAAATTTCTTTTGATAGGAATTTTAAAGGTATTTTTCGATTTTTAATGGAAATATCTCGGATTTTACTGTCACTTCTCTCAAATGTTATTCTACGATGAGCACATGCACCTTTGCATTTAGCTTTTAAATCACCACCAAAATCCGTTTTTCTTTTTATATTTTTGACTGAACTGCATGTAGCTCCTGCTAGTTCAGCTATTTGATACTGAGTCCTGTTTTTAGCTTTCAACAAGCCGGCAATTCGACCAACTTTCATTGGCGACATATCACTCCTTTTCCCCATTCTGAAAATTGTATCTTAATCACAAATTTTAACAATTTCTTAATATATACATCAAACAGTGTACAGCTGTTAACAAAGAACTTACCTCGAGCAATTTCAATAAACTTCAACTAGTATAATCACGACAAACTCGGGTTTTACGATGCAATTTTCACGTTGTATTTGAGGTTATAAGGCATTTACTCACTGCACAGTGTCCCCAACCAATGAAAATATATGATCAATGCTACAAACTCTAAGAAAGTATATATTAAATTCCAAAGGACAACTACATAGTCTCGTACCAGAGAATATAGGTACTCGTACCAGAGTCTAATAACACTGTCCCGTTGCTTCGAGCAAATTTTTGGACCTGGCGCGACACTAACGCCTCCAAGCGGCCAGTAAGCTGGTATAGGTCTGTTGTTTCTGTTCCTGGTAACATAAGGTTATGTGCAGAACATATTGAGAGATGCCAGTTAATGCTCAATTTGCGCATCTTCGTAAGAGAAATAGGAAATATTTAATTGTGAGTAATTTAGAGTGCTAATTATTAAGATTAGTGCCTCACTAAAATACGAATGTAACCAGGGTTGGACAGTATTTAAATACTTGTATTTGCAATACGTCTTTTAAATACAATTTGTAGTTGAATAACTATATTTATGAGGTTTTTGGACATGTATTTTAGAGATGTATTTAATTACATCAAATAGGCATATTTGAAAATGGAAATACTTCAAATACAGATGAAGATAACGGGGATAGTTTCTTTTTTGTTTCATTCTGGTAGTGAATGAACCTTATTGAAACTAAAATAAAAACCCCTTTCAGCTGTTGAATTTGAATTATCTTCATTTTTAAATTATAAACCCAAATCATTAAAATTGCTGGACAATTATCCTACAACAAAAAAACGCGTTATATTGAATTGAAAAAAATATTGAAACTTTGTCTCCAATGGAATTGATGAAGTTTCTTCGGGAAAATGACTTGTACATGGTGTATTCCAATGTTGATACTGCGTACCGGATGATTGTCTGCACACCAATAAGTAATTGCATCGCTGAAAGATCGTAATCATGTTGAAATGTGTGAAAAATCACCTCAGATCAGAAATGACCGAAGATAGATTAAATGCGCTTGCGTTGTTGGTAATAGAATGCGAAACTTTAAAATCAATATAGTACTGAGATGATCTCATCGACCAATTCGGAGTCCAATCAGCAAGACGCGAGAGATTTTAGTTTATTTTGTGTAATATTATTCATTTTATTATAAAATGTTTTGTTTTTATTAATTGAATAAATGCTGTGAAAATTATTGAAAATTATCAAATCGCATGTATTAAAAATTAAAGAATATAAAAAAGGTGGCATGGAATGTAGTACCTAGGGGCGCCCTAAGTGTGAATCTACTGTCAGGTAAATCCGCTGCTGGTTTTGAATGAACTTGAAATTTAATTATGCTAGCCATACTTCAATTTTTCTGTAGTGGCCGATGCTCTTAGGTCACTGTTACACTTCCTGTCGTATATATGAACATTTTTAATTAATTCGCGAACGTCCTTCTCAACTGGACTCGTGGCCTCGGAAATGTACTTACCACTGTTAAAAAGATTCATTTTATAAGGCGGGAGGTGTAACAATGACCTCATGTCATCGGCCACTACAGAAAAATCAAAGTATAGATGATGTGAATTCTGGTATTCAAGGATTTATTGTAATTATTAAATGGCTATTGGTTCTGATTTTAAAATATTTTTATAATTTCATTTTATTTTATTATTCATTCAGTACTGTATTATGATTCTTTCTTTTCCGTATTAGAAATATGTATTTGAATTTGGCGCTGAGCTTTAGGTGACATTAACCACAGCTGAGATGCGTAATGCGATATAGTTACGTGTATGATGGCGATATTCATTTGAGATTGTTCGTTGTGTAGTGGCCACACTAGTATTTATCCCGCGAGCTTGGAATTCAAGGAACTTCATTTGTTTCTTGTGGTTAACAAAACAAATATACTGAAGTTGGCTGCGAGTGCATGGGTGGGCGTCGTGTATTGTTGCAAATTGCTTTAGGCCGGTTAAAGAGGTATGCTTGCTTGGTGTAATTATAATGTCTTGATCCCAAAACATGTTTTTAACCATTCATATAGAATTGAGTGGTGTTGCTGTTTTAATCGTAATGATAATATGAGGGGTTTAATTATTCATGCGAAGTTGCGTGATAGTTGTCTGTTCGCTGTAATAAATGCTGACTGATAAGTAATTTCTTGAAGATATCATTTTTAAAAACATTTATATTTCAGGCGTAACAATGAGTGACACACATGACAAGGCAAATCTAATGAATCTCGACGCTAGAAACAAGAAAAGAGGAACTTCCAAAGGTATTTGTGAATTATTGGACATTTGTTAACCCAGCAGTGAACGCGACTCTTCTTGGTTAAATAATAATAATAATAATACAAATTGAAAATGAAAAAATAGATCACATGAAAAAATACAAATACATCACCTGAAAAAATAGGTCACATCCAATAAACACATCAGATGAGATTGTTTTTCAGTTGTTTTGTACAAGGCATTACTGGGTTACGTTTGTAAATTAGGAATAGAATAATTTAGAATTGTCTTTATTGAAATAATTCATTGTCTACTGCTGTAGTATTTGAGTAGTCTGAGGCTGCATGATCTTTCTAATTAAAGGTTGAGACTTGTAGGGCCCTTACCACAGTTTTGTTTTTCTTTATGGGCTCTACAGACACGTTGAGAACTGCTGACTGCATGACTGTTTGTGATGTTCAGCACATTTTATTAGGGATAAGGGATTATCAAAGTAATAACTATGAACTAAAAGGCACAAAACTTCTTAAAATATAAACAGTTCAATACAATACAAATCGTGTGTACAAACTGTGTTACAGCCCACTAAACTGTCAGTAAGTTATTTTCCTTTTGGTGAATTATTAAGAAGAGAGTACAATATGATGTTCTGTAGTTGTCAGTAATGGCAGAAGTGTGTATTACCATTTACTGATTTATTCTTTGCTCTTTTATAATGGTTACTAAGTGCTTTTTGTACTATTTGTGGTAATGTCATTGCATTTGCCGAGTGTTGAGGGCACATCTTAGGACTCAGATGTTTATTTTGTATTTTTGTTTTGGTTTAACACCATCCTTCTTCAGTTGGATTTTGAATTTCATTGTCTGCTTTTGGTATTATATAAATTTGACCCTGAAAAATTATTCAGTATGTAATTTCAAAACATCAATTAGGGTTGAAATTATATTAAGTTAAAATTTTTAGGATCAGTTTTCTTGGGCAAAAATAATGAGAAAAGATGGTTAAAATTTTTAAAAGGAACGAGAAGATATGCAAATTGAAAAAAAAGATTTGGCATTATAGCAGTATTTAAAGTTCAGTATCACATTTCAAAAGTTATTGTTAAGAATAATAAAAATAAAGGTTTAGAGTTAATGGATTACATATGTTGATAATTCATCCCAGGGAGGAAGATAGTTTTGATCCTCATTATATTAACTGTGCATGATCACACTCGGCTTTGACACCACAACTAAATTTTTTTTAAATATATCATGTTAATTTATGACAAAAAAAAAATATTTTGCAGCCATAGACCAAAAGTTCATTCATATTTTCGCCAAATTAAGTTCAGTTACTATGAGTTAAATACTTATATTTTCTTTTAGTAAAACAACTGAAGACAAATGCCTCCTCCTTGACAGAGAAAAAGAGCATAAGTAGTGTTTATCTGTGTAGTGAATATTAGAGAACATTTAGTTTTTACTTCATGAGAATGTCAGAAAAGAAGTTAAGAATTAGAAAATTTGTTGCATGAAACACTGGCAAGTGACAGTAGATATGTATTATAAATGTTTAGTGTAAGACAGAAAATTGAGAACAAATTCTTAATGATAAATTGGAAGAAAATAAGTAATAAATTTAAAAGTGAACTATTCACTAAGTATTTGCTACATATGATTTTTTATAAATTGGAATGATCATTTTGGAGAAATAAGAGTAGTGTAGCATGTTTTTTTTTGTTTTTTTGTTTTTTTTTTTTTTGTTTTTTCTTTTCTTTTCTATAAATGAACTTTTGGGAACAACTTCAAGTAATGTATTTGTATTTTTTATGGAAAATTCTATATGTCAATTATTTATGACTGTTGATTCATATTCTAGATATTTAGAATTTTTCAGTTTATTTTCTATTTTCTTTGTGTGGAATTTATTATCCAAAATGAGAACCAGAATGTATAATGTGTTTTTATGTTAATCAATATTTGAACAATAATCAAGCAGATCATGAATTAAGGGAAAATATTAAAAGGGCTAATATTATAAAATTAAGTTCTTTAATCAGAGAGAAAATAATTATTAAGTAAATGTTGGGTCCCCACATCCCAGTGTAACCTTTGGGTGATAAAATCATGTGCAATGTGAATGTGCATTAAGCATTTTTTAGATTATATTTTGATTTCAGGACTTTCATTAGTACAATATGTGAAGTTACTGCTGTATTGTTGTATTACACACAGATCAAGTGGCAATAGCATACTTTTTGTATTTTAACACCAAACTAGTAACAGCATGCACTGAGGGTAATGTAACCTAGCCCCCTTTTCTGCCATTACTTGAGTGTCATTGTTCTTATTAAAAGGTATAGTTTTCAGATATCTCTTGAACTCAAATTTGACAATATCTTTCGAAGATAACTATTTTGTAGTAAGGGAAAGTACATTATTGGAAGGCTTAGAGACTGCTTCTGGCTCACATGTTTCCAAATAATATGGGAAAATTGGAAACAAACATTTAATTTAAAACCTCCTTGTCAACCAACAAGGATTAGACCTTAACCCCTGTTCCAGTGTCCACTTGTTCTTTGGCCTGCCTACATCTCTCCGTCCTCATGGGATTAATAAACGAATATATTGAAGAATACCAGCAATTTCTTCTCATTTGGCATCCTTTTCAAATGTTTGCACCATTTAATCTTATTAGTGGTCATGTTTTCTAACAGAGATGTGACATTAAGCCCTGTTCTTATATCCTCATTCCTCTTTTTGTCTAGGAGGGTGTTCTAGAGTACTTGGTAAAAATTTAATTTATGCTGCCTACATTCTACTTTTATCTTTTCCAAAATTAGTTTTGCTTCACTTACATACATAAGTTCAAGGACAGCAATAGTATTAAAGATCTTTATATGGGTATCTTTATATATGAATCATCAAAAATATATAGGGCATCTGTATAAATCTACCCTTGGTTGTATATATTAAATTTTTAATTCTGTTACTTGCGTAACAGCATCCCCAAGCGTTAAATTGGCATTGCATGCGAGGAATAATTCTCCTTAAACATATTTACTCAGTCTTAACCCATTTAATTCCAGAACTTTTTTTTCTTCCTATTTGCTTCTTATTGCTAGATTTACTTATACATGAAGTAAGATGACAGGATTTTTTGTTTTTTTTGTTACCCATCTTCTAGATATGAGGTGTTGCGAGTGGGTGCAGCGAGTTCTTTTATACTGTGAGTCAGGGAAATGCCCTCTGTTATCAAATCTGATTTCACTTGCTACTCTGCTAGATGTATTGATATGTCCTTGTATAGTATTGGTTGTTGGAAGAAATTTAGTGCAATCCTAGTGCCTAAATTCTAGTGAGTCCAATTACTCTTGATCAGTGTATTTTGAAGATTTCCTGTACGAGAGCCATGCATTTTGTACCTTTACATCAATACCCCACGAAAATATCAGCCACCACCATTTTTTTGAGCGGATATTTATCGTGTTCAATGCTACATTCAAATCCATACAATCAGTTCCACCCATTGTTGTATAAGAGGACCATGTGTTGACACTGTTTTCTTCTCATTTGTCAAGTACCTTGAGGCATTTATTAGAGGCAAAACTAATTTGTAATTTGATGCCAGAGTTATTATGAAATTATCATCCATCTGCATAATACAACTCTGACTGTCATTATATTTGGAAAAAGAAAAGAAAAAAAAAAAAAGAAAAAAACTTTTCCCCCCTTTTCTTTTCTTCCCCATCATAGATTTATCTTTTAAGGGACATTTTTCTATTCTGTTATTTCTGATGGTGCCTCTTAGTCTAATTACCCTGTCAAATTCATCAAGTACTTTTAGACCATCAAAATAATTGTCGGCATATACTTGATGAGGAACGAAATGAAACTATCACTGAATTTTAGGAGAACACTACCACCTAGTCCAAATTCTGCCTGGTAACTATTTTCTGGCCCTTTTGCTCCATGGTAAAAATCAAAATCTACTTGATATCCTAGTTTCGGATGAGGCACCAAACTTTGTAGCCAGTATGGATGGGTTTTCCCTTTGTATGTTATTTCATACCATGACATCCAAAGTAGGGAATCATAGCTTCATCACAACTAAATACTCTTTCCCAGTCTGTATACTCTAAAAAACTTTTTCAGAGAGTTCAGACCCCCATCTCAATCAGGTTTTTCGTCCAGTTTCCCAGATCCTTTGAGCAAATGCTGAGATGGCCCCTTGTTTTGCTTCTGGACATAAAAGTAACTACATTATCTGTGCACATTTTCTAGAATTCAGTGGGAAATAATAGTTATTCAAATTATCGTTCTCCATGTTGTCATGGCAGGATGTATATATTATTCCTTGACAAAGGACATGAAGGATATGAGCCCAAATTTATTGCTGATTTATCCTTGAAAATAGATTTTATTACATCAGAGCAAATACTTTTGTTAACAATCCTTGCAAAAAATGCTCATTTTTTCTGTATCAAAATTCAAGTAGTAAATGGCTTAGGGTAGGGATCACAGAATTTTGAAAACGTGCACAGAATTCACTTCTCCCCATAGCACATTACACACAATTTTTAACTGTTTTTGATGTCAAATAAATAAAAATAAAAATAGTTAACAAAGGTCTAAGTTTTATATATAAATACGTTTCCTTCAAATTTAAACTTTAAAGATTGTGTTTTCAAGTAATTTCGCTCTTAGTTGGTCGTATGTGTATTTTGTTGTTTATAATTGCCCTTATGTATATATTTCTGTTTGATGTAAAAATATTTGATTAAAACAATGTTAATTACATTATATTTATTATATTTATGAAATTTCATTCTTGAAATAGTCTTAGTAAATTTCACTTGTGGTTTGGAAATTGTATATAAATCCCCTCCTTGCTTCGCGAGTCCGGGATGTATCGACAATTTCCAAACCACTCGTGGAATTACCTTTGATAAACATTTCACATTTTATCCTAGACACTATCCATTTTATCCTTTGACATTTTATCAGTTTTTACAGTTAAAGTTTATATACAAAATATATCGTCATATATTAACTATGAACATCCATTCTTTAAGTTAAAAATTAATGAATTTTAAAAGTTCAAGAATTCTGTTAAACCAGAAAAATTATTATAATTTTTAAAAGGCAAATGAGGAGATCTTCAAATGTATAGGACTGGTTCTTTTTTCACAGAACTGGAAAGTTCATGGAAGAAAAATACCCATTTGTTTTTTCCTTTTCATTTAAGTGATGCAATGTGTTTAGAATAGTTGTTTTGCAAGAAATTTAAATTATACACTGTGAACATTGCTAGGAACCTTAATCATTTAATTTAAGAAGTAATGTAAAGTGCAAACAAATCTGAATTGTTTGTAGGAGAAAGTAGGAAATTCCTCAAATATAAATAAGGACACAGAAATACATAATCCAGCAATAAAATAATACTCTTTTTCATAAATTACATATTTAGGCTCTGTCTGGAATTTCTTCACAATGAAATAAATCTTTTGTTTCAGGGAAGAAGACTGAAAAAATCGTTCATCATACTTCAGACTCTGGAGAGTTGACATCATCTACTTCAGAAATAGTTAGGACTGCTATGCCCAAAGACTCAGTGTGTGTGAATGATAAATTTCCAGATTCTCAGAAATCCGCATGTTCTTATGTTTATGTAAATCCTCGGGACTTAGAAGTGAAATGTTCAATTGTGGATTTGTCAGAGTCTCTAAATACTGATGACTCATCAAATTCTGAATGTATTGATGTGGAGAATTGTCAACAATCAGGAAATCCTAAAGAACTGAAGAATCTAAAACATCAGGTAAAAGAGCCTCATAATTCTGCCGGTTCAAAAATCTCAGAAAAGAAGTTATTGAAAAGGCTGGAAATCAACCAATTTACTAATTTTATGAAAGACTTTGATCCGGAAAAAAGCCAGAGAGAGGCTCGCAAATTAGAAAATTTGCCATTTCCTGAGAAGAAGGAAAAAAAGAAACCACATAATGATAATCGTCTCTATGATGAAAATGGTATTTATATAGAAACAGGAGAGGACTTATGTGACTGTCTGATTGAGGACTGTCCAGGGTGCCATTTTCCATGCCATAAATGTCGGTCTTTAAAATGCGGACATGCATGCCGCAGAAACCGAACTTGGTGTTATGATGAAATCGAAATAGAAGGAACTGGAGTTATCATCAAAAGAAAAAAATAAACCTGAAAATGTGTTTTGAAGTTGTGCAAAGTAAATTTTATGATAGTGCATAAATTAAAATAATATCTTATCTTAGGGGAAATTTAAAACTAAGAAATAAAATAACTTATGTGATGAAAAGTTTTATAAGGCTGTTGTCTGTATTGTGTTTACAGAGAGCAATGACCATGACCTGTTGTCTGTTAAGATTTATTATTTGAGCTTTACTTTGGTGCTAAATTTCTTACTTTTTCTAAGCCATCAATGTATTGAATTGAAATTCAAAAGCATTTCATTTTAATAAAAATGTATTGCTTTCTTTTTAACCCATAAAATTCTGTTCTTGAAAGAAATTGTTAATATTCAGATTAGTCTGGAACATCAAATGGTTGTTGGAAAAAACATGAGAGATCAAATGTTGAAGTAATTATTGTTATAAATCACTGTTCACTTCAAACTTTTAGTTGTTTGTATTTGCCAAGTATCTATTTTGGTTCTGGACATCCTGCTAATGTTCTTTCTCACAGTGTTTTACTAAAATAAACTACTTTGAATTTATGTAGATTGCAAGCTTACATAAATACAAATTTTGATTTTGAGACTACAAGAAAGTCTGCATTGATATTTTAAATTATTATTTGGCCACAGATAGAGTTAAGATTTAAACATTCAAGCAATAGAATTGAATGTTTATCAGGCAGGATGGATCAGACAGGATTTCTTCATAATCTGTGTGATTAACTGGTTTTTAACACTTTCGAGAGTTTAGAATGTTGATATTTTTTAACGAATTTGATCACTGAATATTTAAGTAATATTGAACTTTCTTCATTTAATAGTGTGATAAGTTGCTTTAATTATATATATACATATGTTTTATTTACTTATATGTAGAACTCTGCTATAAGAGACATCTGGGACAGATTTTGGTTTGTTATTGGCAGGAACTATTTGCTGACAAATGTCCATATACTAGTGGCCTGCTGCAGCAATACCGCTGCTGAACAAAATCACACAAAATGGTTGTCCAAAAAGTAGCATGCACACTGCTCAAGATCATATATAACACTACATATACTCATATAACACTACACTAAACACAATACACTACACTCTCATATAACACTACATTAAAATAAAAATTTTAATGAAAACAGCCTTCACAAATACTGCAGTGACATAGTATATATATATATATATATATATATATATATATATATATATATATATATATATATATATATATATATATATATATATATACAAATACACAAAACAACTAGTGGAGCTCCAACAGCTCATATTTTCTCGCGTTATTTCTAACTTTTACAATTTTTGAAAATTCAGAATCGCAGGGCCTCGCGTTCCTTCGAATCGATCGCAGAATATCAGTTTTGGAGAAAATAGCCTGAACGGTTTAGTCCCGTGTCACCCGAGCGTGGCGTTGATGCGTGTTTGACTAACGCGCATCGTAGTTTAACACAATCTGCGGAACGGCCAAAGCGCTCGTGTACCTTTTCGCATAAGATAGTGTTATTCTACAATGCGCGTTACTGAATGCGCATCAACGCAACGCTCATGTTCAGGAGCCCTTAGGCGCTAGCGTTGACCTCGGACGGAGGTACAGGCAGACGGATGGTCGAATCGACAGATAGGTTGACAGACATGTTTTGTCATCAGTCGATTTTTCGGTATCAAGAACTCACAAAACATGGATTCTTACTACGCAACATGCGAGAGGAAATAATTTACTACATATAGGAACTAGATTTATCCATTTTTTTCGTTACCAGGGACCACAATAAGAGATTGACTATCGAAAAATCTGTGTTTTCCCGCGCACGATTACAATACTTTCTCTTGCGAAGTAAGGCGAGAAAGTAACCATTCTTTACATTACACGAGAAGTCAGTGTGTAGGAACAGTAATATGTGGAAAAACGCAATCCAATAGTATTTGCATTTGTCAAAATTGAAAGTGTATTATTGTTTTTGGATTTTTTCCGAGTTCCCACAGACATTTATCACATGGCTAGAGGCTGCATAGTTTTCTTTCAATTTCTGTCTGTAATGGAAATTAGTAATATAGATCTCTTCATTTAACATTACCTTACACTTTTGCTGTTCTTAACTTGACATATCACATTATATTCTTCCAAAATTAACAATAACATCCTTTTGAGAGCCAACATAATTGGAAATTTCTAAAGAAATACAGACTTAATTGAGATATTTCTTTCAGTGGAAATAGCATTTTCCACCCAATCATGAACAACAAACCGCCAGGATGGTGTAAAGCTCAATACAAAGTACAACATTAATTAAGATGTTCCTTGTGCTGTGCCAAATAATGCCCAGGTCACACTGCTCATGCTCGCCTGAACATGGTGATGACATAAGCATGTATGAGCTCTTGACTTCAGCACATGCCTTCCTCATATCAAGTGAAAGTGGCAGCAGATTTTCACTTTTCACAGATGAGCTGGGTTATTTCTTGACAGGTATTTCCATGGATGAGAATCGCATCTTATGCAGCGTTTGCCATGAGTCTTAAGAGTGAAACCAATCACTCTGTTTGCTGTGTATGGAAATTTGTTTTAACTTTTAATTCTTTCTCAGAGGAGAAAAAAAATGCTTTGGAACACACATTATGTCTACTACATGCAGGAAATTTATAAGCAGGTCACTTACATAAGATAATAAATGTTTTACTCATTAGGACTGGGTACAACCCTTATTGTCTCTTATAATGGAGTTCTATTGTATTATTTCCCAGATCATAAAAATGACAGCACAAAGTGAATCTTTCTAGTGGTACATAATACAAAAAATTGAACAGTGTTTAAAGCATTAAGAAATAAGAATGAAAGTGGAAATGACCAAAACTGACATGTTGCTGAAATTATGTACCAAACAATTTATTTCATAAAAGAGCTGCATAGATCTGAAGAGAAAACCTGTTTATAGTAAAGAATTGCCATCTTAAATCAAATTTTATGTAAAATCATTTGAAAATGATGTTCAGATGTTGATGAAGTTTTGAGGTTGAGCAGAAGGAAACGAAGCAATTCATTGACTTTCTAATAACTGCAAACATTTCTTGACATAATTCTCTTCTTGATCTTATTTCTATTACTTATATTTTATAGTTGAAAACCCCTTTAGTCATCTTCAAACATTTACATTTTTACAATTAATGTAGTTGGTGCATTTATTTCTTGTTAATTCAATCCTATTTGTACTGGTTTTGTGAATTGTTAAAATACCAAGAATATTTTAATGTCCTCAATTGTGATGTGAAATATTGTTCTCTCATAAATATGTGCCTTTTGTATACTGTGATATGTATGATTGTGATGAAAATTCAGTCTATAATATGTGTTAATAGGAATTCCAGAAAGATTCTTCAGATTCTTTAATTATATTTTTGTTTTGATGAATTTTATAAATATTGTATATTTCCGAGTTCACAATAAAAAGTCATGCTTTGTATAAATGTGGTCAATTGTTATTTGACCCTTTTCAAAAACTACAAATACATTTTACTTTTAATATACATTTTCATAAAATTGAGAATCAGAACCAAATGAAAAGTAACATTGTAAAACTTTTTGACACATAGTACATATGTACACAAGTATATGGAAACTTGGATATGACACAATGTGTGATTATAGACCAGTAGCTGTGCAAAAAACTTGCATGTGGGAAACCTGATCTCCAACTCACGTCCCACACGAAGGTTAACAGATGTGCTCTTAAGAATTTGAGGAGCTACTCATTTAGGAAGTCTCCTCTTTTGTACTCTCATTCTTTAACAGTTAGTGTCCTGCTGGGTCTACATCCTACGATATTTTTTGGTCTATTATTAAACATGTTTTATGATAATGCCCTGTGTTATTGATGGGATTTGAATCCATTCTTACTGTTCAAATTATGTGCTGTGATCACGTGGTAATTACTGTGGCCGCTAAATACCAGCGTTTTGTATCATCACTGTGTGAGGGAAACGTATATTTGTCATTTGGATGTTCACTTTTTTTCTTTAGTGTTTCTGTGTGAAGTAGAGGTTATGTTTCTTATTTAATCTCTTCTATAGTATATTTTTATTTGGCTTTATTTGGTAATTTAAATATTTAAATTACACTGGGCTACGAAAAAAATTAAATTCTCAGCGCTTTTGGTTCTGATGGGTGAATTGAATTCATTTAAGCTAATAATGGATCTAACATCTATTTCTCTCTAACTTGTAAGAATTTTTTGTAATCTCAAAGAAAAGACTAGTAAACAAACTCTCTTGATATGTTCAAGTTTCAAAAGACACTCTGTGAATAAATGATTTAAAACTATATATACATAATTCTACAGAAGGAAAAATAAATATAAATAAATATTATACAAGTATTACACATCTTATGCTTATTGAAAAATACTTTAACAATAACGTTATATTTATACTAACAATGTCAGAGACTGCTCACACAAGTTTGCTGAAATGTTACCTCCTTGGTCATCATCATCTGTGCAATTCAACACTTTCTCTCATTAAGGATCCACAGTCGTCTGCCATCGTCACTTCAAAATATCTGTCCTGATAATGTTTTTCCATTTCTTTCAGGTCTTGATGAAATGTCTCTCCATGTTCATAACTGAAATCCCCCAGATTATAAGGGAAAAAATCAAGGTGGTTGTAGAGAATAAGATTAATTCAGCTAGGGCCGGCGGCGCTAGCCGAATGCGTTTACTACGCTCCGTGAAGTCACGAAGGTTAAGCGCATTCGAGACTTGCGGGTTCGTGGTTGGGTGACCGCTCAGGAACCCCGGGATCTAACGGCGTCGAGCCCCTGGTCGAAGGGATTAAAGGCACTGACTGACTGCGACGTGACGAGACTTGACTATTATGAAAAAGTAAAGCACGGTAATGGAGGATTACTCCGAGAAGTGCAAAGCGCTCAACGTCCCTTAAGGGGCTTGGAGACGCGTTGCGTCAAGGTGTAGACGCAACAAATTGGAGGGGAAAAAAAAAAAAAAAGAAAAGAAAAAAAAATCCATGTCAGTGACAATTGTGTTTTGAGAATAATAGCGATAAATTGTGTAAAATACGCAATATGATTACCATTTCGAATGAAGTGCTTCAACATGCCTCTAAAGGAACAAAAGAACTTGTTGTAGATGAGAGTATGATTTTATTCTAGGGCGTAACTCCATCAAACAATGTAATTCCAAGAAACCTATCAAAACAACGTTACAAATTATGGTGCATAGCTGATCAAAAAGGTTACATAGGAAAATTTGATGTATACCAAGGAAAAATTGAAAAATTTGATGGATATGACCTGGGAGAACGTGTCGTTATAAATCTAACAAAAAGTGTTTGGAATACAAAGGGTTTGTTTCGAAGTTTATTTCATTCAAACGTATTTTTTCATTAATGCACAAAAATACTTTGCAATTCGAACATTGTGAATGTGGCCTTGATTTTTTTTTCCCAAGCTACACATTTCGCGTCGTCCGCGTTTGCTAAGGGGCACAGGCCAATGAATACCTAAGTTGGATGTATGCACATCATTAGTCACTAAACAATCATTTTTCTTCTTTTGATGCACTCCTCAAATTCTGAACTGAATTGCGCCGTCCGAGTATTTTAGTGGTGGTATTTCTGTTCGTGAGTTCTGGCTGTGATCTTTATTTAGTATTAATTAACATTAGGAGCATAGAGGATAAAAATAGGAAGGGAAAAATTGGGAAAAAGGACTTTTATCACTTCACACAATCGTACCTTGATACACCTAACCACAAAATCGAAACGGCCGATTACCGTTAGTGAACGATTCTGTCGCTAGAGGCGCTTGAGTCAAACTAGGCTTTCTGCATGAAAATCTTGAATATGATAATGTAACGTGTGCAGTCTGGACTGCATGTTTTCTGTACGTCCAATCTGCACGAAAACTGTACCGAGCTTAAAGCCAAATGAGTTACTATGAGTAGACCATTTACAATGCCTTGACGTAACCGTAGACGTAAGTCCGTAAACTTAAAGAGTTCACATGTTCCAAGCTTTTACGTTAAGTTTACGTCGGAATTCTACCGAACACCAATCAGGGAGCAGCGTGTAAGGTCGATTTCAGATTGTGTTGAGGTAGTTTGTGGTTATGTCATTTTCTTATTGTAATGTAGAAAACTAGTTTGCGAACAGTTTTGATGCGTGGAGTAAATTCAAAGTAAGAATTTGGGCAATTTTAATTGTGACTAACTTGATTTTTTGAAGAAAAAAAGAGTAGTTTTGCGTAATTTGTGCTTGTCATTATTACAATTTATAAAAAATCTAAAATAAAACATCTATATTTTTTTGTCAAATTTTGTTCACAGACAAGAACAAGGTTTATGTATACCTTATGAGGAGTGCAGTGGCGGCTCTACCATAAGGTCACATGGTCACGTGCCCTCCCTCTTGTAAAGAAAAGTATTAATTGTGGACTAAAATGCTTGTCATGTTATCGAGTAAATACTTCTAGAGAATTGACGTTAAGGTTTTCATGGGCGATATCGATACTATTTCACAGCGCTGACTACGAGGTAATTGTGGCAACAGGGCGAAGTCCGCAAGCTTCTTGTGACCAGCTCCCTCCCGTTCAGCAAAGCTTTCCCTCATTGTGCGCGGAAAAAAGGGAGGGGGTAATGCTCCCTTAAGGCCCTTCAGGGTCACAAGCTTTTTGTGACTGCCACTGCAAGCGCCACTTATCAGATGCACAAACAACGCTCGTAGTGTCTGAGAAATGAAATGCTAATCAGCTCAGGGCCCTTGTAACCTTGATAATATCAGCAGCTGTGAAATGTGAATAAGTTTTTCTTGAGCGTGTGCGTGTTTACAATCGAATTGTTTTCTCTTCTCGTTCAGCTGACGTGAGAAACCAACGTGTGATTTTCAATTTAAAGCGCTAAAACTTTAAAATGAATGAAGTAAAGTATTTAGGAAGTAAACATTTAGGTTATGAAGACAGGATGTAGGCGAAAGAATTAGGGCCACCGAGGCCTGATCTGGTCATCAAGCAAGCTTTTAGTGATAAAAATATATCGTACAACAGAACATTTAATAAGTCAGTGTATGATAAATGGGATTGGATTTGTGTATGTCCTGTGAGTAATGCATTGTTTTGCTTCCCATGCGTTCTATTTGGGGGTGACGAAACGTGGACCAAGAACGGTATTAAAGATTTGAAGCATCTCCCGGATAAATGCAAAAAACACGCCATTTCAAAAAGTCATGTCAACAATGAAATGATTTTGCTGTTCTTGGGAGAGTTAGTATCAGGCAACAATTGGATGACGCATATAGAATCTCTGTGCGTAAACATAATGAACTTGTAGATAAAAATAGATACATTCTGGGTCGCATTGTTGATGCTATTACATTTTGTGGAGAATTCGAATTAGCGTTACGCGGTTATGATGAATCTGAGGACTCCGATAACCCAGGTATTTTCAGGGGACTGATTAATTACACAGCCGCTTTGGACAATATTTTTCAGTCATTTGGAGAATGCAACGACCTTTAGAGGCGTATCAAAGACCATCCAGAATGATTTACTAGATGCAATGTTTGCCGTTTGTCAAAAATACTTGACAGAGCAAGTAAATAACGCAGAACACGTGGCCATTCAGGCGGACGAAACAGCGGACAGTTCATGCAAAACCATGTCATTAATTTTGAGGTATCAGTCGGAAGGAAAAATATATGAGCGATTTTGGGGCTTCTTTCAAGTAATCGAAAGAGGTGCTCAGGGTTTGCCTGATAAAATTTTGGAACAATTACACAAGCTCGGTTTAGATAAAACTCCCGATAAACTCATAGCCCAAACGTATGATGGAGCTGCTGTTATGGAAGGGCAAAAACGTGGGGTACAGTACTTTGTAAAAGAGAAATATCCTAATGCAAACTATGTTCATTGCTACGCTCATCAAGGAAATCTTTTACTTCAGAAAGCAGCTTCTTCATCTTCTGGGAGCAGAGTATTTTTTGAAGAACTCCAAGGAATATACTCTTTTTTTTTCAGATCGCCCAAAAGAATGCAATATTTAACGAAATTTGTGCAAAGAAAACTGTGTTCTGCACCACCTTCAAGATGGTACTTCCAGCATAGAGCTGTTAATACTGTGTTTGAATATAAAGACAGCCTAATTGAATGTTTCGAGCAAATTCGAGATGGTGAAGAAGAGAATCCCAAAGCCGGTGGTCAAGCTGCAGGATTTGTGCGGACATTAAATGATCCAGATTTTGTATTTTGGCTCTCCTTCTACCATAAAATTATGCTTCATGTTGCAATTTTCTTCGACACTGTTCAGAAAAGGAATATTGATTCTGTTCAAGTGAAGGAATTCATTAAACGGTTTTCTGATGAAGTAACCAACGTGCGTAAAGTGTACGAAGACGAACAAGAGTCTTAGAGAAAATGCATCTCTCGCAAAGAAGGAAGCAACCGTGTTGCTGCTTTGGAAGTGTGTGATACTATTTTAAAAAACATCGAAGACAGGTTTGAGTGTTCTGACCATTTGAGTGCAGCGAAATTATTTCTGACGGAACAATTCGTTCAGTACTCTGTGAATTTCCCGGAGAGTGATTTTGAAACCACAGTGAAATTATACTCTAAAATAAATGGTCCAAAATTTAGAACGGAATTAGAAGTGTTATACTCCCGTGAAGATTTTCATGGTGCATCAGGCGCTGCCGCATTACTCCAGTTTTTTTTAGAAAACAACATGTCGCGTACTTTTTCAGAGTGTATCCGTGTTTTGAAAATAATTGTCACCATTCCAATGACCACTGTGGAAAATGAACGTTATTTCTCCACTCTAAAGAGAATAAAAAATTTTCTTAGAAACACTCTGGGTGCAGACAGATTGAATGCCTTAGCCATGCTTTCTATTGAGAAACGGATGATTCATGGCATTCGGGATTTTAATTGTCAAGTTATTGAAGTGTTTGCCAGAGCCAAGGAGAGGAGGATTGAATTGCTGTATAAAAATTAGAGGTATGTTTTCCAATGCTTTGCATGTTGCATTTTTATTTTTTTCACGATTTTCTGTGCCCTACCTGGTCAGAAGTTTAGGAGCCGCCACTGGAGGAGTGCATTAATTGTGCAGGTCTTATTTGGGTGAAATCCCTGATTTTTCAAATTTTGAAAATTTAGAAGTAATACAATGAAGTATGTGCTAGTTTCACGAATAAAGACAATTTAAAAAAAATAAAAATGTGCTCCATTTTTTATTTACACGTTTTCCTTACACTGAGCATGCATGTCAGGCCTCATTTTCGCCGAATCCCCTAATTTTTTTGGAAATGGAAAAAAGTTTCAAATAATATGAGAAATGTGCAGTTGTATCACCAGTAGTTGCTTCTGCTTTACATCCTTTGCCTCTTTCAGTAGAGTTATCATCTGTTTACTGGATTGAGGTCTTCTATATAACAGTCAAGATGTATTTCTCATTAGGCTATCTATATTTTGGAGAACTTGTGAGAATTGTTGTTCAAACACTTTCAACTACTCCATTTTTAATAATAGCTGGTTTAAACTACTAGTTATTGAAAAATGTCTCAAATCTAGTTTTCCATAGCACACATAAATCATTCAGGTTCTGACTAGAAAATATTACTTTTGAGACCAAAATTGATTTATTCAGCAAAATAAAATTTTACATTACTATAACTATAAGGAATCAATAACAAACTTTACCTTTTTGTTGTGCAATTTGTTGTCACAATTTAATATTTGCCGGGTCAACAGGTCCACAAACTGGGAGCGGGGTGCTTTATAGATATTACAAATTTTACAAATATTGGCTGTCTTTAAATTCCAACTATTTTTCATAAATATTCGATAATTAGTTATTGAAACATTTAGATTCACGTAGCAATTCTGTAATAGCAATTTTCTCAATTATTTTCACATCTTCTTTATTTGTAAAATAAGCAAGTTTTGTGAATAATAAAAATTGAAGTTAATAATCACATTGATGTGAATGTTTGTTGCTTGAGGAAATGGATAGCCTTTAGTTTTATAAAATGACACCTGTATATATCTTCAGCTGCATTTACTGCTTGGAAATATGGGATAATGGGATATCATTGAGAAAAAAATGCATTTTTTAAAAAACAGTCATATTTATTAGATTCATATCTAAGTTTCTTCCACTAAACAATTTATTCATTTATAGCACGAAAAACATTTTAGACTCGCACAAAAATTTGAAATTATTCATATCCGTTCCAAGGAAACAAAATTAATACATTAGGCAAAAGAGTTAACGTTTTCATTTATTCAATTTTTTAGAGGCTGTATGCAACATTAAGAAGATCAGCAAAGGAAATTCTGAAGTACTTCGTATTTAGCAACTCATCCTCTTCTTGGTCACACAAAAACCTGTAAGTATTGTATAATAAATCAATGAACACAAATGAATGCAATATTGTAATGCATTATGGAATGCAGTATTGTAAAATAAAGGAATGAACACAAAACTAACAAACTGAACTACAATACTCACACGATCATAAAAAACTTGATGTATCACAACCGTAACAATAAGGAAGTAGGTTACCATCAGCAAAATTTCTAAAACATCGTCCAACAGGCTGGTATTGTGGCTCGCGCCATCACAAATACATACTATTTCCGGTACACCTAAAAAGCAAAAAAATCTTCAAATGTAAGAAAATTCTGGGAAACCATATTTGTTTATTATCAGAACACTTGTTGACCACCAGAGAAGAAAGTATTTACCTTCCCATTCATTTGAAAATTCTGTGTCTCCGTAACTCTCTACGTCGACTTCGTTTTCTTGAGACATTTTGAAGAGCCAGATATAAAGTTAAATGATAGTGCTATAAGTCAAATACTTTACAATACCTTCAAATAAACTCCCCCCTCCCAACATTTACCCTATGATCGTTCATGAATTACCTTCTGTAGAAACGGATATGCAATGACACTACTTTAGCGAAACATACCATACCTTTGGCACCAGATATAAAATGGCTGAAAAACAATTGATTTCACAGACTTATATGAAATTTTCACTGCCTCCTTGAACCCACAACTGATATATTATTTTGAGTTGCAATATAATGTGTACGGCTTTTAATTCAAAGAACGCGGTATCGTTTTAAAAGATCCATGAAGCCGTAGCAGACCGATAAGAGAAAGGTTTTCTCCTTCGACTTACTATGAGATTGTGTCCTTTAAACATTTCACGACGGATGTAGATAAGTAATTCAAGGAAATCTAATCAAACCACGACAGCAATTTTTGTTTCTGCAAACAAAAAATGCATGATGAATCTTGCAACAATGCTTTAGAAGGGAACACATTTGATACTAGATATTGCAACTAATATACGTAGTATTTGATTAGTGTTCTTGTGATCCTATTTTGCACATTCATAAATTCTCAGGCATAAGCAATGGTTATTGTGCGCATTTATTTTGGTTGTTTACAATATTTAGGGCAAATAATTTTTGTGGTATAATGAAGTGGGCGTAGTAAAACTTGCCGCGTATACAATATACTAGCCTACTATCCATTTTTCCCCCGTGGATATTGAAAAAAACAATTTTAATGCATGTGAGAAATCTCAGTATTGAAAACATCGTTCAACGTGTTTAACAGCAACAGTTGTTTAATATTCAATTATATATTATATTACAATTTAATGGAAACCAAAAACATTTTTGTAATACTACCGTACGTGGTTTTCAAGAAGGAAAATTCGTTTCTCGTGTTTGTTCCACTACTCAATGAGCAGCAGTTGAAACTACATTTGCAGACGTAACATAAATGGGTTGGGTAGTATTTAAAGACTTGTATTTGAAATACTTGTTTATAAATTCATTTTATATTTGAATAATTGTATTTTTGAGTTTTTTGGACATTTTAGAGATGTATTTAAATACATTTTTAAAATGCATATCCAAAAAACTCGAAAATACAGTTGACTAAGAATGTCTGTAGCAAGTAATGTACTTCAGCTTCTAGGTCAACGGCTCCCGTCTCAATCAGGTTTTCTGTCCAGTTTCCATGATCCATTAAACAAATGTTGAGATGCTTGTTTTATTTCTAGATATAAATGTAGCACTACTGCGCGCACGTTTTTCATTTTATGCGCTTCTTTTGATTGTTGTGGTAGGAGAAGAGCAGCGAGTGTGTGTGCTATTTGGTTAGCACTATTGAAATATAAATCTGTAGTTCGTTTAACGCTTCAAATAAGTTTTGCGTAACGCTGGAGCGAAAATATCTAGATTTCAAATGTTGCCAACTCCGCTTTGATGGTATACTTTTTGATCTTTGATAGTCAAAATGTGGTGTATTGAAGGCAGGTTAATGAGTAGTAGGTCAGTAGAAATGTTCAGTAGAAATAAAAAAGAATTTACGACATGGTTGTTTGCCGACGTTTCGGAAAATTTATATCCATCCTCAGGGCTGTATAATACGAGAAGGAAGCAAAACACAATTTCAATAAGTCTACCAAAACACGTGTCGGATACAATTACAATATCTGGCTACAGTTGAACACATTTAAAAATTTTTGTTAACAAGATTTACATACCTTGCCAACCACCAACAAAGTTTATACATAATTAAATGATGTGCTTTATGTTTTGAATAGTAATCACCTCACAAGAAGTGAGGAACATACAAACATCTTAACCACACCACATCATCATGACTACTAATGGTAGAATGTTGGACGTTTTTTGCAAGAATTGTTAACAAAATATTCGTTCCAATGTAATAAAATTTATTTTCAATCAACAATAAATTTGAGCTCTTATCCCTCATTATGTCCTTCGTCAAGGAATAATACTTTCTGCGACGACATCAATGAGAACGATAATTTGTATAACTATATTTCCCACTGATTTCTAGAAGACATGCACAGATATGAATCCAGGAGCACAAGGGACCATCTCAGCATTTGCTCAAAGGATTAGGGAAACTGGACGAAAAACCTGATCGAAATGGAAGGTGCAATACAATACTTAGTTTGTAGTTGTTTAGAATTATACGGTTTAAATGGTAAATAATACATTAAAGATTGTTGTTAAAATTAATGATCTTATGATGTATAGAAACAGTTGTGCAGCAAAAACGATTTTACCTGGGATTTAAACTTTTCTATCGAATTTACTCGTTAGAATCTACAATTTGCATAGCTCGATCTGGTAAAGTGTTGTAAAATAATGTACATGTATTGAATGTGAATGTTTTGTAATGAGCTGTTGTTACTGTCACCTGATGAATATGATTACTACGTCGAGTGTTATAGTTCTAGACATCGGAGTTTTCTGAAAATATATTCCCGCCCATAAGCAAGTCATTTTTTGTCAAAAACCACTGATTCGTAAATCAAGAAACAAGGTAATGGTAAAATTCCTAGTTTAATAAAGAGATGCTTACAAGAATCACGTGGGTGGGATTTGGTAGGGCAATTCTTTTTTTTTAATCTAATTGTCTGGGAGCTATAAGCTGTATTTCTCCATAATATTATGCCATATCTCAGGCTGGAATGAAATTCGCGAAATATACACAACGAGCAGTAAGAAGGCTGACTGAATTTGAAAGGATTCTGAACGCGTAGCATAATGAACTTAATTTTGTGTTCAATTCATTTAAATGGACGTTCAATTTGAGGTTTGACTGAATTGAGAGACCTAAAAATGTTGCTGCCTTAACATAGGGCAATGATACATCGTTAATTTTCTATGGAGTACAGAATTGTTTATTTGAAATGGAAAATTGCATTAAAACAGTTTTCTTTTCATTTACTATTAATTTTTTATTTCTAATCCAATTTGCTGAGATGGCCCCTTGTTTTACTTCTCGCCATGAATGTAACTTCACTATATGTGCAAATTGGGACTTCAGTGGTAAACATAGTTATTAAAATTATCGTTCTCCATGATCTCGTCGCATTAAGTGAGGTTTACGAAGGGTACGACGAGGGCCTGTGTACCTGATTTGCAGTGGGAATAATTTTTATTACACGGAAGCAAATATTTTCTTATGATTTCTTGTCAAAAACGCCCATTTCCATCTGTATTCAGAATTCAACTTGTATGTGGGTTAGAGGATGGATTCCAGAATTTAAGAAATCGTGCACAGAATACATTTCTTCTCTTACATAGTACGCCACAGTTTTTAACTGGTCTTGACGCTAAATATATAAATAAAAATAAAAACTTGATTTTTATTTCATTGATCAGACGGAAAATAAGTCAGAAAAATCTATTGATTGTATCATTAAATATACCGTTTAGCACCTCCTGCGGTTTTTGAACGGTTGAAATTATTGCAATGAAGTTTTCACGGCAGTGCATGAAGGAATGGGGCTAATTGATACATTATTCATTTCTATATTATCACTTTTATTTCTTCCGATTTTGAGGTAATTTTTTTCTTCGAATGGAGCTATACATATTATTTAGTATGTCATGACGAGCCAATGATATACATATTGTCATGTGTTACATTATAATTTTTTGATTAATTGATAACGGTCACACAAGGTCACACAGTGCTCCCCTTACTAACACGTGCTCGGGCAAGGAAAGACGAGCCAAAAAATATAAATAAATAAATAAAAATTACTCAAAAAATCCTTACCTAACATATACAAATATGTATATCATTGGATTCGTCTTTTTACGCTCGCCAAGAGAGTTCCAATTTGAAAAAGTTACCTCAATATCTCGTAAAATACAAGTGATAAAAAATAAATTAATACATGCAACAATTAGCCCCATTCCCTCATGCACTTCCGTGAAAATTACATTGCAATAACTTCAATCGTTCAAAAACTGCAGGAGGAGCGTGTTATATACAAGTTACGTGCCTCATCTTGTATATAATTAGTAGGTAAAGGTGCAGTTGTGGACCATAAAGTTGACGTTCTGAAAGATAATTCCTAACCAACTATGAGGATTGAACAAAATCCTAAATATAAATTGAAAAATCTAGAAGAATTTTGATAATAATATTAACATAGGGATAATGTTTCGTAACTTAACGTACTTCTTTAACTCAAGAAAACAGCTTCCGTTTAAAATTGGGGATATCTGAAAGATGTTAAAAAACAACGAATCGTGTGAATGACTATTCCCATATTCACTCGTAGAGTTCATCATTAATTAGATCTCGGAACGTGCACTGAAACCCGTAAATTGTGTGTAAATTGTATCCCTTGTTACCACCCTTTCCCTGACCAGCCAGATCCTAAACAGCAATTTCCTTAAATTATCCCTGTTAAGATATCACTTGCAGGAAATGGTAAGAATACAGTATGCACCGAATTTTCAGTAGTTAAAATGAGAATTAGCGACTTTGTACATGGCATTTGTGTGATATGCCCTGCGTCCGATCTTCGAGGAAATCGAAGGATGGTTTTCTTCATTCTGGCAAGTTATTAGCAACAGCATTGCAATTAAAAATTACTTAAAATAGGAAGTCATTTGTACGTAAATCTGCGGCGAGACTCGCTCTTGTTCTTGCTTTCACCTAAAATCACCAGCCGCGAAACTGCTCAAACAACCAGTCATGAAGATTTTAACACCACTGACCTGGAGAAAATATCACGCGCTACCTATAATGAAGGGAACGTTCAGCTTCTGGAATGCTGCACAGTCAACGCGACCCTTTGATCGTCTGCACCCGTCTCTCGCCCCCCCCTGATGATTAACAGTTGGTGAGTGATTACAACGCACGCGCGTTATAGTAATACGGGCAATTAAAATACCAAATGACACTACTATTTTGCGTACAGTCCTATTTTAAAAGAAAATCCATTCTCCGATCTTTACTTGGAGCGAATTTATCATAGGCGTGCGAATCCTAAAATGCAACTGCATTTCTACGCCCTCTTTTCCATTAAAGTTTTTTTCCTACTTATATAAGACGTTTTACTAGTAAATCAATAAAACGTGCAGCCTAAAGCAAGAGGGGAGGGCTACATTTTGGGATCACTGTTTCCCACTGAGCCCTCTGTTTTATTAAATCCTTTTTTTAATTACTTATTTCACTAATAAATAAAACGTAACACACGGAGAATGAAATAATTGTATTCATTTAATACAATTCATTGAAATAATTTTAATGATGTATTAATATTACACAGGTTCGATTTTCACTGTTACCTCAGTTTTCGAAAGTTGCAAAAGTTTCAAATTTCTTGGACCACTTCATACAACCCCAATATATCGACACAGTTTTAACAAAACAGTTTATTGTTCAATTACCAAGCCAAATCGTTATAAAACACAAAGCACGTCGGTGATCAATGTCCAAAAATCGAGTCCGAAATCAAAGCCAAATTCTAAAGAAACCTCGGGAGAATAGACGGATAGTCGTTCAGTCATTAATGAACAGAAACCAAGCGCGGCGGGGAGGCCGAAAGCCGGCAAGATAAAACACGTATGATAAGCTCAAAGCTAAAACTTTTTGAGCAGTTAGCCAGTGTTATGAGGAATAGGGAAACGCAAGTATGGCGGCCTGTAGGTGTCAGCGTTGCGCAGCATAATTTTTTGAATGTCAAAAAGAAATATGCCATTGGCGAATGAATACACAGCTAATTCTTGTTGTATATTGTTCGTTAGGCAGTCAAAGTGAGAAGGAGTTGTATGCCATACCGATGTGGCGTTTCAAACGGTACGCCATATTGAATTCAATGTGTCATTTTTATGCATTCTTGGATTACGAGTTCCAAGCTAATTTTTTGGTGTAATGGTAGAAAAAATTATTTTCGTTGCCGATTATTATCATGCCATACTGGCTCCCGGCCTAGGAGTATCTCGTGAAAGCGGGCCGCCGCGGCGCGCCGCTTGGATATACAGGTGGTGGCGGGTGGCAGGCTTCACCCCTCTACTTCAGTGCGCCCCTCTGTGACGTTGCTCGGCTCGGCTCGGGGAGGGCGGGTCGCCCCGCTCCTGTGCTTCTCCTGGCGTATGTAAATTGGGGACCAGAAGAAAAATAACTTTAACCCGCATATAAATTGGGGACCGACCCAGAGAATACGTACATAAATTGGGGGCCGACTACCTCATCTTCTTCCAGGTAAAAGTGAAAAATGGCACTTTATTTTCGAAGAACGTTTTCATAGCCATTATTATTAAAACACAACTCCCTTCCCAATTTTCCAGACTTAGGACTGGCTTTTTCTTTCGAAATATGGTTTGGTTAAATTTGGTTTTCATTCAGTTGAATCATTCATTGATTGAACGAATGAATTCTGCTTATCTTTCCATTTTTATATTCTTCCAATTCCTAACTATTCTATAACTCTGAACATGAAATTTTGATCACGCCTCTAGTGCTTTCTTTGCTTTTCATAGGAACGAGTCTGGAAGATTTTCAATGAGGAACAAGGAAAAGCCGGACAAACGGGACAGTGACGCCCCCTCCCCCTTAAAGCGCTTACCTACACAAACCCTTTCCCTGGGCTGGTTTGGTCCCAATTTACATGTAGAATTTGAAAGTAAGTTTCGCGAGAAAAGATGAAAGGATTGTTGGTCTCCAATTTACATTGCAGCCGCTTCTCCGTCTCCCCGGTGAGCAGCTGACTTCGCCGCTTACACATTGGCCAAGGAAATCCTCAACAACACGTTCTTGAGTTTGGATGTAAAATACGTGTTTAAGGTTTGCTCAGACTAGCTTTGCACACATGAGAAAGGTCAATTAGAGTTGTTCCAAAAGATGGTGCACGTGGAGGGAGTTGATACACGCAATTTTGTACCGAATGATACCCAATTTTGTATCCGGATGCATGACTCTCTACTCTGTCAGTTATAAGCTTTGAGCTGAAACTTGGTAAATACGTCAGGAGAAAGATGTTGTGCGGTTTCAATGGAACCATTAAGATATTTTAATTTGGCGGTAACATTAGGGTTTTCAAAAGTGACGTTTTCAAATTTATGGAAAATGACAAATGTTTTCATGAATTTTATCCTCAGATTTGCAAATCCTCAAAAAGTACCTACTGATCAAATATAATTCATTACTTTTTAATTTTTAACTTTGATTACTGATGTTATTTTATTAGAGTCCTATACCTGTTCAATTATTGTATGTATATATACAATAATTGAACGCTCTCTCATATATATATATATATATATATATATATATATATATATATATATATATATATATATATATATATATATATATATATATATATATATATTTGTAACACACCCACCTACTACCTTCCAGCCGGTGGCGATAAAGCGTGAAACAATGAATGCTCGTGAAGCGAGCTTTGAATTCTCAGGAAGCAGGATCTTTCGGGTATGAGAAAGGTCTGAACCCTTGACACAATGAATTAGGTAAAATTCTGGTAAAATGAGCATATATTCAGTGAGTAAACAAATTACACAGTGACACAAATATACAATAAAGTATGCACTTTGCGTAGATGGTCACTGCAAAGAAAACAGAAACAACAAAAAGAACACAACCACAAAAAAATGTATAGGCGTCACCTCGACTGCCTGAATACTTCAATAAGTACCATTTACAATTCTTGTGCTTCTACCTCTTTCTGAATTATTTCGTATATCTTTAATATATTTAACTTATACATTTAACTTTTGTTATTCTTAAGTTTTCTCCGTGCACGGCCCTTTAAGTGATTCTCTACAATTATTCTATCATAAACTGTTCACACGTGTCAGCCTTAAGCTGCACATTTATTACAATGCTGTGAACTAAAACACCGCAATAAACGTGACACACACGTTACTTAAATCGTACCCTTTACAAATTATAGCAACTAATTATCCCTGATATAAAACAATAAAAGCGTGACTTTCAAACAAGATCACTTTTACACTAAATGAAATATACTCACTCTAGAAAAGTTGTACAAGGTTTCAAACGAATTTACTAGTGCGTACAGCGAATGAAATCTAAACTGCCGCTCATACGTTCGGAATATTTCTCCCAGTAATTATTTGGAACTTTCACCTATTTTAGGACGCTTCGCCTGGTATTTAAAGCTACACGATTTCCCAACAAATTTCCGCATAGAAGTTGCCAGTTCTTTACCTCGACATCGCCTTCCCGCTCGCCATCAGTTAACCTTGGGGTTTTCGGTCGCTCACCGTCCTCGCCGCGTCGCTTGACTGGTTCGATGTTCCACGGTTACACCACTTCCTTCTCTCGATTCTCCGGATTCCGCCACTCGTCCAAATTCCAGACCTTTCTCTTGATCTCTGGCTCGTATCATCCACGTATTTGGTCCAAGTCCTTCTCGCCTACGCTTGAGTCTTCACTGGAGTCGTCCTTCTGCGTGCCGCGTACCCGTCGTTCGCGCTTCCAGCTTCGAATAACTAGCGTTATTGAATTGAATGCTTCTAGTACTCGGCCGACATACCACACTTTGAGCGTGTGTGGTCGTGGCGTACAAAATTAAATGCTGGATTTCGTTTAGAGTCCTTCTGCGCGAATGTATTTCAATTATGAAACTATTTCAGATTTAAAGCAATCACATCACTTGCTTTCTCGCGTAATATTAGTGCTAACACTGTTCATGCACTTCACTTCTGAATTCTATCACTCTTATTTCCGCGTTTCTCAAATCAGCTTTAACTAAGTGTTCAATCTTGCAAACAAATGTTCAACCTCGCCACCAAGGCGCAGCCCCTAACAGCTTTTTCCCGCGCGGCCACCCACTAATAAGCGCTTACTTTCACCAACCTCTCACAAGTCGCTCTCTGTGCATGCCGGCACGCTTCTACACTTCGGAAACTACTACAAAAGGGCAATAAAATCATTTACAGCGTCTTCCGCGCAAACCGCCGTTCTCACGGGCCCACGTCCGCCCAGAGCAATGACCGTCGCTTCTCGGCGTCGCCAGCTGGGGTCTAAGCCCTCATTAGCCAAGCGCTGGGCCACCCGGCACGCGGGGCCCTCACCCCATCGCTCGCTACCTGACAAGCAACCAGGAATGTGTACAAACATTTCTGGGAATCGCTTCGGGCCTCCCTCGCAAAAATAAGCCCGTCAATGTATCTCGCCGACAAAGGTGCACTGCCGGCGCGCCGCCCCGCTCCTTGGCCACCTGCATGCCAGATGCCTCAAGTCCGTTGAAATCTCAAATACAAACGGGCCGCCATCGCGGGCACCCCACGTGCCACCGCCTTTGATTCCGATCGCCGCCAATGTCACGTGACTCCTCCCCCCAGGCCCGAAGGCGCATCACGAATAGGGAGCCGATCGCGGGCACTTCAAACTTTCCCACCTTACCATAGGCCCAAGTCACAGCCACGTGACTCTCCCCCCCCCCACGGCCTCAATCACACCCGCAATATAATAAATACTGCGACTTCGCTCACAAACAGAAAACGGGGACAAACAGACCAACGATAGACAACAGGAAGAACACACAGAACAGACTAAACAGATCTTCTCTAACTACATTGCTCCGAACTTGTCAAACTGACTGACTAGCAAATTTCATCAAGGTCGGCTGTTCCTGCTCGCCTATCAAGGCGATTAGTACGGCCATATCAAACCTGCCTCGAATTCGTGCCACTCGTGGGCCGCAGCCGCCACCTGGCCGAATTCACGGCAAACTCCACCACCAGCTCCGGTCATCTGAGTCCGCGCCCATGCCAGTTCGCACCACCGAACTGCCTGGAGCCTACCTCAGCCCGGACAGCGACACACTCAGCCGAGTGATTTGGGTTGGTGCCTTCCTTGCTACAAACTGTAAGTAAGCTGCCAAGTGTACTTCAAGAAAGAAGAGCAATCATTAACTTCATAACTATCAATGGTCCTCCGGCTCATCATAAATCAAAACCACTTGTATTAATAATTATTATGCAATTAAATTTATTTATTCTACTTGCATATTATCTATCATTGCCCTAAAGGCAAACAATCCCCTGAAACCCGTTCTGATCCCCGTATGTAGTCGCACTCGCAGCACGGCACCTCCCAGGCTGCATCTGCTACATACACTAAGCAAGTAAAAATATACTCCTGCACTAACCAATTACTATCGCCGAAGAATTAGGTTGAGTCACCGCCGCTGTCGAAATTGAAAGAGTCGTCACCGCTGTCGAAATTTAAAGAGAACTCTCCCGAAGCGCGTCGCAGTATTTATGTGACTCCGCCTGGGGAAATTTCTGGAGGGGTGAATTTTCTCCTCCTTCGCGCCCTCTCAAGAAAAACATGATCCGTAACTACGGACATCGGAGTGCGAGAACCTGCGGGTAGATGTCGCTTTCTCGGACCATCGCTCCGCCGCGTACCCTATTTCTCTGTGTTCTGGTCTTTTCTCGTGGCTTCTGGTGGCGTTACGGGTTTGTATAATCCCGTGACGTCACAATATATATATATATATATATATATATATATATATATATATATATATATACGGAACACGTCGTCGTCGTATTTCGCGACGCGCCGTGCATTCACCAACTGATGAAGGGTCAGTGCAGTTATACCCCACGAGATCTTATTCTAGCGTGGGTGTCACCAGCCACATGCGACGTCTTCTCCGCCGCTCTGTCGCCGGGCCCTACCAGTTTATTCAAATTGAAAGTATTTCTTTCCCAGGAAACCCTGCTTGGAATATGACTGAGGAAACTCGCCCACTTTCCAGTCCTTCCTGCGTTACATTTATCCCCTATTCGGTCCATCATCTTTTGGCAATGACTGGTTTTGGCAATGACACAGTTATGTGTGCAATCTGAGTGAATCTGAAGAACTGGCTCCCTACCAGTGTTGCATGTAAGAGGTTTTCCCCTAAATTTAGTTGTTTTTTTTTTTGGGGGTCTTTAGCGGATGTTTAAGGGGGCAAATTTATTTACGGGTTTTGTCTGGTTTTTTATATTTTAATTTTTACTAAAAATATCTTAAGCACATCACAAAACCCAAAAATCGTTCCCTATAATTAGTATGGGTATATTCATTCAATTATAACTAAGCGTAGTAAAACACTTATAAGCATGTAAGGTCCTTTGAATGAATTCCTTCATTTAAAATTGAGCAATTATTTGTCACACCCAAAGATTGGTAGAAGAGCGCAACATATTTGATGCAAAGGAACGAACCACAGTAATAAACAAATAATCGAAACAACAATTTCGGTTGAAGGAAAGTTTTTACAAAGAGGTATCATTATCTCTTTTTCAGCCATTACAATGAGTGAGACAAAAGATACCTCTTACTTTTCATAACTCACAGAGGGTGCAACTCCCTAAAACAAAACTTATACAAAGTGTGTAGTATATGCGTATATTAAGTTGTTTAAGTATATTAAGTATACACATATTTACTAAACATATTTTTATATATTACAAGTCTTGGTGTTTTCTTAAAAATATAAATATCACATACACTTAATAATATTTTTTGTATTTCTTTAATTTACATACCTTCATTATATATTTTAAACATGAAATCTTTTTTTTTCCTTCAAGTTTTCAATTTTTTGAGGGTTTTGATGGTTTTCACAGTGCTATCTTGTGGGAAATACTTAAGACCACCTGGCAACACTGCTCCCTACACCCAGAACAATGAAACAAGCACCAAGGAGCTGTGGGCTAAGCAAGACGCGTAAGAGATGTTCGGACAGCGTGAGGGTACTTTTCACTGGGAATGCCCATGGGAGTGGGACAAACCCATAAAGCTAGCCCTCACTCAAGAGAATAAGAAACTAACTTATACCAGAAGTCTATGCCATTTGTAGCACTACTAGTTTATCTTAAATTTTATTTTTAAAAAAGCAATTTTAATTTGAGGACTTATTATAATTTAAATTTTTTCCTAAATGTACAAATCTCTTATTTTTGTTTTAATTTTCTCCAGTGCAAATTTTAATATTTAATGTTACAAATATCTAAAACTTAAGTTTTGATATCTAGTGAAATATTTGATATTGAAAACTATTCAACTCTATTAGTTTGAGTAGATGAAGTTAATTGCAATGAGAGGACAACTGTTTTAATTATTTTTGAAAAAGGGATCTGTGTCCACAAAAAGGTTAGGAAATCTGATCTAGATGGGATTGAAGTATTCAGCCAGAAAAGGACACAAGCACATTCATCTTGTTAATTTATGTCTTAGGAGGCATAAAACAAACACAAAGTTCATAGGAAAGAATGCAAAACAATATTGTTTGTGAAAACCTTTTCATTTCCCAGAAAACCTTACAATTAATTATTTTTTTCCTTTCCTCATTATTTAGCATATTGTATAGTGAATAACAAATATCATTGAAGTGAATGTTTCTAGGTAATTAGTAACATTTACGGGCTGAATTAATTCTGTGAAAGTATACAGCAGGATCTCAAAAAAATATCAAATACGATCCAATAATACGAAATACTTTTAAAATAGCTCACAAACTAACTTATCACACTTATTTACTGATCTTAGAGAAGCACTCAGATTTCAGTTTGATATCTAATCTAGTTCGTCTAAATTAATCTCTCAAAGTCTCAAAAAGATAATAAAACATTCCTTACAACTCTCATTTTTCGTACTAGCAAATGCTCCAGGAAAATAAAAGGATCATGTTAATAAGGGGCAGGAAAAAAGAACAATTTTGTTATCACATTATTTATAATCATTCACTCAACATATAACATCTTCTAGGTTCAGAATTATTGACAAGTTTCAACATTTATAGAACCGTTTTGTACTACAGACTTTAATATTTTAAACAGAAAACGAATCAGAGTATGACATGCATATGTTATACCGACACACTAATGCTGGTGAACAGCGCACTTTTGTTTGAGGTATACTGTACAATAGGGAGTTCCATGGAGAATATACAATTTCACCATCTTTTCAACAAGATTCAAAATATGGTATTTACTTTCAGAAAAATATAAGTATGGACCCTCAATAATACTGCAGAAGTACCTTGTCTCTACCACAAGATAATCAAGATATCTTCTCTACCACACTATGAACATTACATCAAAGGCTGCAGGAGATTGAAGTAACTTTCTCTAGAATATACGAACTCTAATACAAAATAAATTAACACACACATACTTGGTACATCACAGTTATTTGGGGCAAAAACTAGGTGAAAAACAATTTAAAACTCCTGAAAGTGTCATAATATATAATTTATAACATATACCAAATTTACATGCATTTTCGATTACTAGATACATTCATAATTCTTTCATTTCCTTAGTATTTTTATAATACATCCAATTTTGAAACACTACAATACCCATCAACAAAGTTTTGCATATTACAATACATATAAGTAGTTCCGTACAAAAAATTACACCTAAACCTTGAGTTGGAAGACAGAATGGGGAGAGGGGTAATAACAGAGTCTGACGATTAGAGAAATGTAAAATAAGAGAAGTAAGAAGAAATAACAACCTTGCTCGATTCTTAAGAGTATTTTGCCAATGGTTCTCAACACAAAAGAATTAAACTGGTTTATAGATCATAGACTCTTTTCACTTCAGCAAAAAATATGAATTTCCAGGTGGCAAGACATTTACAAATTTGACATCCCTTAAAGCACTCAAAAAGATACAGATGTACCTCTCCCTATTGCAACAGATATGTGATAAATTCATTAAGTCGTGGTGGAATATGATCAATGCCTGGATGACAACATACATCCTATTGAAGATTCTTGAACTAGAAAGCAATGAAATTACTATAAACTCTCAAACACGTAAGGAAAGAGTAGCATAGGCCATGGTTAAAAATGTCAAATACTATGAAAGTGGAACGTTTTCACATGTTGACATTTTACACAATGTTACACTAGGCAATTATCAAAACTTTTAGAATGAATAAATGTAGAAAGTATGAGTAGTGACAGGTTCCATGAACTATATCTTTACACAAAACCTTAACCAAAATACAACCAACCTTCATGACCTTGGAGGAAAGTAATTTGAAGCTCCCATTTCCAATTCAACTTTGATGCCAGACAACTTCTCAAACATACAAAATTGCTGAAGTCACTGTATCATTTGGTTATTCAAGGTCCATGTAAAGATATAATAATTGAGTGCACATACTGTCATTTGTACAGAATTATGCATATAGATTAAAATCCACCTAAAACTTTTGGATTTTAAATTTAATTATAATCTTAAAAACATCTCCTTCAACCAAATTTTTATTTTGAAGGGGTTCTGACAAGGTAGTTCAAAGTCACATTTCAGTAATTTTTGTCAGAAGAAAAACTACTTTTTTTCTTTTCAATCCTGACATATCAGTTCTTGTTCACTTCTTTCTGCTTTGAATACAGCTACTCTATGAACACACTTGTACAGTCTTTGGATCATGTTTATTTTTGGAGAAATTTTAAGATATTTATTTTGGACATGTGAAATGTGATTTAGCACCATGTTGTCCCAACTCCTTCAGCTCTCGTGTTTTCCAAGAATAATGCAATGCAAAATCACGATTAATTGAAAGTAAATTACAATAGAAATAAATATGCTATTTTACATTTTTTGCATTTATGTGACCCATTAAGAAAAATTGTTTCCAAATGGAGAAGTAATTTAATATTTATAGATAAATTTACCAAATTTATACCTATTATAATTTTATCTGAAAATGAAAAGTTAATAAAAAAAGTCATTCAAATTAACATTGTGTGTAAAACTGAATAATGATGTAGATCTTGAAGGTCAACACTGTCACATCTGGAAATATTTCTAAGAAAATAAATGTCATGTTTATGTGGTCTTGTCAAACAAACTCAATCAACACAATGATATTGTTGGGTATAAATAAACTGGATTAATTGAAAGTATATTATGATTCTTCTCTTTACACAAGAAATCAACATTCTTTGTCATAATATTTGTTTTCTGTCAAAGGATGATTAAAATATTTTACACAATTTCAAACACTTACAAGAAAGTTGCATCAAAAATCAAAACTTTCAGCATTTCAGTAACTGCAATTGCAAGATCTTCAGACCATATTCCATTAAAATGTCAGATGGAAATAATTCTTTTGATGTATCTAATATTAAGAACTCGAATAGCTTTTCTTTCTTTGTTTACATAATATTTGTTTCTGGGAATAATAAATTCAGATCTAAGGCACATTCCACCTATTGTACAAATTTTTCCACTCTCTTTGGGTTTCAGAAGTATGCAGATGGTTGAACTTGTCTCATCAGGTTACACTTTGGGGCAATTTTAAATTTTAATTTTATTTAAGATATCTAGAGCAAATTGAGTCCCCTATTAAAAAAAATACAGTAGCAAATCTGGTGCCCAAGGCAAATAAATAACTATTAATGATTTGTAAGGTCATGTGAATACAAAGATTCCTATTCTAAACAGGCAGTTGAAGTATTTTAAATGTGTATTATTTCTTATAACTTAATTGAATCTCTTTCCAAATGTTAGATATAAAGTAATTATTAATACAAAGTGTTATAAAAATGCATGTTTATGTTTAAATTTTAAATAATTAATATAAAATTCATTATACATAATCAAGTTATAAGCAAAATATTACAGATTCCTAATAATTCATGATCAAAGAGAAGTAAGTTTGAACAACCACATTCTTTCTTAACTGTTCTAAAAAATCTTGAAATGCTAGCAATGAACTAATTTGTTTTAGGTTGAAAGATTAAACAAAAGAAAAGAAATACTTGTACCAAACATGTAAGAAAGGATAAAAAAATTGATTAGTTTTGAACACACCTCAATCAGCGAAGTTGGTTTCATTACATATAATTGTTACCTCTGATGATCCAATCAATACAGATTTACATTACTTAACATAACAGGAACAGCTAAGAATTGTAAAAGGGGGAGTTCAATAGAATATCAACAGGTCATCCACTTGTATTACATATGACAATTCCTATTTCAAGAGCTGTTGTGTTGTGAGGTTTCACAAACACCCAAAGTTCCTTTTCAGAAATTCTCTATTCCACACTACAGTAATAACATACAATAGTATCATATCAATTACAATTGATAGATGAATTAATTGCACAATTTGAGTGGTTTGTATAGTGAATACTGAATGAGAGACAGGCATTTTCATATACATTACATTCGTACATACATTACATTTCATATTCAAATACATTCATATTTTGTTCACATCATGAATGTTGAGTGACAAATGTTCAAAGAATTCTAAGTCAAATAGGTAACAATGGAAATAAATGACAATAAATTTAATGAACTGTATGCATTAATAAAAAATAGTAATGCAGAACTGTCATTCCAGCACATACCTTGACTGAAGGTAAGTTTTAATTGCCAAGATCTAGAACCAGCTTACTAAAAATTTAAATGCCTCTGTAATGCTTAAGTTATTATACTTTCAATGAAAATATTAAGTTATGTTTTACTGCATTAGCATTGTTTATTAAAAATAACATCTGTAGTATGAATTACACATTACATAATATGTATTACTTGGATTCATAAATAAAAAAATAAAAAAAGTAAAATTATAAGCCATGTTCTAAAAGGTAAAAAATGAATTTAAAAATAGTAAGTTCATTCACTTCAAAATGTCAGCTCCATTTTTAGCCTTTTCTTTTTTTCTCAAACCTGTTACACTTCAACTTTTCTCTTTGAAAACACTACATTGCAATATTTGCAAACTATAAAAATATTTCAGCATTAAATAATTGTTGGAATATCCTCTCGTTTTTCAGTATAAATAATTGGGAAGAACACATCGGTTTTTAACATTGCTCCCCTTAAAGTATAGCATTATTAAAATTTATTCTAGTAACCTTGTAAGTGAATTTTTTTCCTCTGCACTCTAGAACCAGATGACTTAGAACTCAACACTAACAGAAAATATGATTTTACAAATGAAATATGTCGATTATAGTTGCATTTTGAAAGTAATTTTAGTGCAACTTAAGATGTATGCTTCCTCACTATATAGTCCTTTCCATGAAATATTCACTGTTAATGCTTCTAGCTCAATAGAAGCCAATCTATCATACCTGCTGAGTATGATGAACTAATAAAATTATAGATAATTCTGGAATCGTCAATGCAAAACTACATAGGAAATGCACATTCGCTACAAAATATTACTACTAAGCAATATGCAAAACTTATTTTTGATGGAAGCCTCTTTGTAATCAAGGTGCTGCAAAATAAATCATACACAGAGAAATTCGCAGCAATATAAATGAGATTTCTCATATTCCAGACAACTAAAAAGCACCATTGTGTCACTGTTATATTAATCAAAATGTACGCCATTTAAACATTTGCTCAATCAAGAGCAGAGCAAGATTCTAAACACTTATAAAACACGTAATTCTTACAAGGTTAAAACGTAAACAAAACAATACGTAAACTTGATGATTCTCACATGTAGAATTATTACAGACGAGCAGAGCAAGATTCTAAACACTTTTGAAACATGTAATTCTTACAAGGATAAAACATAAACAAAACAATACATAAACTTGATGATTCTCACATGTAGAATGATTACAGAACATTGACATCTGAAAGCCATTTTAAATACTGTGTGAATTGCTTACTTCCAATATTACATAAAACTTAAAAATATATTACTTTCATACATACAATTAAAAGTTATACATGTCAGAGAATTATTAACATTTGAATGTCTCTTTAATTGAAAGAAAAATAAGAAACTTATGACCTTGCAAGTATCATGGTTTTACAAATATTACAATCTACAACTGTATTTTATGATATTTTAAAATGACATACCCTATTGAAAAACCTGAAAAAAGCATGTCACAATATTACTGCAACAGAAGTCAAATTCTTTTATGATGTTAAACAATGGTAAACACATTAAATAATAAAACTTATTCTTCATAATACACTATCTACAAACATTTGAAAATAACATACACTGAAATGAGTATAATGTGTTTCCAGTTAGATAAACAAGCACTGTCAAAATACAGAACATCACAGTAATTAAAATAAATTCCTCAAAGAGCAAAAAGGCTCTGTACCGTCATGACTGATTTTTATCCAAATCACTAGAGACTGGCGTACCAGCAGGATGACCAGATGAAATATTGCTTCGAGATGTAGGTGTGCTGCTTCTTGAGTGTTTAGAGCGTAATGATCCATGAGGTGAACTGCCTTGGGAAAAATGTTCATGGGCGTAAAGTAAAAATCCCACATGCCGATTGCCTGATTCCATTGCAATATTCAATGCAGTGCATCCATCCTGAAAGAAAACAATTTATTTGTGCAAATAAAACTAATAACCAACCCTCATTAGAAACACCTGACACTTAATATATTCACATTAGTCAACCAACAAAAAAACTGTATGCAACACAACTAATAATCCCACATCATATAAGCCACAGCCTACAAGCCTTTATAGAAAAGTTCAAATTTAGTGGATACTAAAACATTGGTAACATTCATTGGTTCTCCTTACCACCATATGCACAACCTTAAATGAAAGGTCATTCCAACAAAGATTTAAAATCATTCTTTACTTTCAATCACCATTTCAATTTGTTGTGGGGTGTAGATATATTTTAATTTTACCAATGAATCATGATTGTATGAAAGCAATGAGTATCTTTTAAAAGTCAAGTACCATCCATTCAAAATTTGATAATTTGCATGGCACTTCACCATTGTAAGAAAAGAATTATACAAACTTCTTAGCTGGAAAACAATGAATAGTAGTATTGACTTTCAGTAATTAGAATAAAATTACAAAAAAGAATGCAGTCTCAAAGAGGTGTAAATCAAATGTAGGTTGCAAAACCCTTTGAACACACAGAAAGAAAAAAAAAAAGAGAAAACTATTCCATTACAATTGGTTGCCACCTCTACACCATATATTCTTGTTCATACAGCTGCACTCAAAATAGACCCTTTCATTTTATATCAATCATAAGTAAACGATGCATTTCCCAAATATCAAAATATTATTAGTAAATATGTATGGAAAAGTTTGTGAGGGAAATCTGTGATGGCAAAAAATATTGATCATCATGGAATTACAATAAATAAATTTGTTATTTAGCAGTGAGAAGTATTATTTTTCCATCAAATGTTCACGGGGTAAAGCAATGGCACTAAATGTAATAATTTGATACTTTGCTCAACACCACAGAAAAACATTTTCATCACGTTTCAAAAATCACAAATATTAGCAAATTCTTATTTGAAACAATTTTTTTTCCATTTACAGCACACAATGAGAGTTGCGATGAAACCCTTAATTTTTTTTTCTTCCATCGCACTGCTTGTGTAATTTTGGTAATAAAAACTTTATGCATCAAATAAGCAAAGCTTGTCTGAAACCTGACAACTTCATTCAGATGAATTGTTATGCAATATATTTTGCTTCTATACAATCTTTTGAAATAAATATAAAAAATAACATGCTTTTATTAGTAAACACCTGCAAAACAGTTTAAATATAATAAATACTACTATTACTACTACTACTACTACTACTACTAATAATAATAATTTAAATGCACATTCACTGGTATAGGGCAATTGGAAGAAAGAATCATATTTTCAAACTATATTAAAAGGTACAATAGCAAACAAATTATACAATTTCATTCAAGTATAACATTATTCCATTATATTTTTGAATGTGGTAAACAATAATAATTCATGCTCCTGAGCAATTCAGAATCTTTCTTACTCACAATGCAAGAATGCATTAGATTGCAAAAGATTAACTGTATTTGGTGGTGTAAGTAGTTAAGTGATTTACTGTCCAAGTCACAGATGAATGATATTTTAATAAATTGTGCAAATTAATTTGTTTTGTACACCAAATTTAACTAAAAATTAATTCTCACGAAGAATCCAGAGCCTTTGCTGAATGTAACATGGGGATAACAATGTTTCATGGGTAAGTGCTTGCGAGTAAGGCTAATTTATGAATAATAATAATTTATTTTAAAGATTCCATAAACAAATTAAATCAATTTTTTTCCTGGCAAAAAAGATGGACTCAAACATTGAAAACCATGAACATTTTCTCGAGTTCGAATCGAAGTTTTCTGAAACATTCCCTATTTGACCTCTATTGAAACCAGAATTTCATTCAAAATAATGCAGTTATTAAATTTACCCAACAACTGAAATGACAAATAACACTTATTTCTAAAGCATAGTTGCTGCCTTTGCTGTGAACTGTAGCATGTATTGCCACACCTAGCACACGCACACCATGTAAAAGCCTTTTGAAGGCATGATACAAAATCATTACTTACAGAATCAGTTAAAGTCACATCACAATCTGGTTGAGCAATTATGTGTTTGACTATATCAATGAAACCATGATCAGCAGCACACATTAAAGCAGTACTACCATCTGCATCTTGTATATTCATATCTGCACCTGCCTCTGTGAGCATTTCAACCATTTCCAAACTACCATGTGATGTGGCTAGCATCAAAGCAGTTTGACCATGCTAGACAAAGAAAGTAAATTTGAAATTAAAAAGGAAATTAAAAATACAGTCACTTTTCATCTTAATTACTTATTAAAAACAAAAAACTTACAGGTTTTGCTTTAATATTAACATCAGCAAGATGAAACATGCGACGAATTATCTGTTTGTGTGTTTCACATCGTAATTTCACTAAAGTAGCCAACATGACACATGTATAACCAGCAGCATTTCTTTTATTTACATTGCAAACTTTTGAATCCAATAATATAGAAACAACGTCAAAATTTCCACTTGAAACAGCATAATGTAATGCGGTATTACCCTGGAAAATACATATTCTTTACATAAATAAAATTTGAAACTACTGAAAGTGGACAGCAGGCTGAAAAGAATAAAACTATGAAGAATAATGAATAAACAAAATGATGAAATAGATAAGCCAATTAAAGACTATCGCACACACACATTTCATTTCTGCCATTAATTACTTGTGATAATTTTCATTGAAGTCAATCATATGTTATGAAACGCTAATTAAAAAAGGGATAATAATATTTAATTAATTGACTGACAATTTTATCTCATTAAGGTCACATTCTGTTATGTACAAAACAGTCTAATAGTCAAATGAAGCCAGCATATATCCCAGATCTTTTTCCAGAGGAACATAAGTTAGGACGTTTAAAATGAATTTATTAAATAAATAAATATATATATTTTTTAAAAAATACAAAGAAAAGATAGAAAGAAAAGAAAGAATGAAAGAAAGAAAATAAAGGAAGAGCAAGAAATAATTTTCATGTTTTCTAAAGAACCTTTAGAATCCAATTATACTAAAAAATTAGTCATTAATGACTAATTTCAATTAATTACAAATTTGTTAAATGGTAATTTAGTTTTTCTTAATACAATTAAAAATTAGAGTTAAAATTATACGAACTTACACTTATGTCAGTCATATTCACAACAAATTCTAATAATGCTGATGAACATCCTTCAATGTAATCCAAATAATCTTCTACGGCCAAGGGATTAACAGATTTTCCTCCAGAAACCTGAAACAATAAGAACATCAATTTTTATTTTTTATTTCACATGACGTCTAATAATATTATGAATATACTCTAGTAACAAATATTCTAGTTGAGCTTGCCTAGCCTACGAATCTTTTTGAAATTAACAACCAATAAAAGCAACCTAAGAGAAAATTCTCTGTTTCATGGGAAAGATTACCCTTGCTTTATGCCACAGGCCCCGCTGGCAAGGAACAGGAGGGCAGGTTTCTCCAATATTTTCATGTATACCCTGTAGTTTATTCTAATCCCATTTTTTACTGTTAATAAAAACAATATATTAACTAAACTAAATCTACCCATAAATATGCTTTGAGGCAGATTTATGATGACACTACCATTATGAAGGGAGCTAAAACTGATTTATGATGACACTACCATTATGAAGGAAGCTAAAACTCCACTCAATGACAGAAAACTTAGTTACTTAAGAAACCATATGACACAAACAATTCAATACTGTTATCTGCCAAATGCATTAAGATTTGCTGGCTCTTCTCAATCTAGATAAGTTAGCAGTCCAGTTTAATGCAGTCAGAGACTTGTCACAGATTAATATTTGTTCCAATCACCATTACAAGATTGGTAGAATGCAATTTAGGTGGTGAAACTTCAGAATTGCTAGTCTCATTGTTGACCATCTCATCAAATTAAATTCAAACCGCTTGATCAATTATGCAAAGCAGTGACAATCGAGTACTATAAGTTCACTGCCATTCAATTTCAGATATCTTTGGAGGCAGGCAGTAAAGGTGCATCTACCTTCATAAACAAACAATTGCTTGGGTTTGTAAATTATCCAACAATTAGCTATTACTTTATAATATTTAAACCTCTTTGAGAAGCACATTGCATGCACATCAATCAAAATGTTTGAACTTGAAAGAAAAAAAATAAATGTATATTACCTTGAACCATTCTTGCTGAACAATATTAGAAGCATTCGTTAGATTCTTTGGAAGCTCCTTTTTGCTGGGATTCTTTTTGAAATAATCATTGATTACTTTCAAGGCAGCTTTCATTTCTTTACTAGGCTCTACCCTGCAATAAAAATGTTTACTATTATTTCAAAAGAAATGAAACAATAACATAAAACCCATAATTCCAAGGATCTAATGTAATAATAATAATAATAATAATAATAATAATAATAAAGAGATAATAAATGTTAAATATTTTGTATTTACCCCACATAAGTAAAATAATTCTTATTGTTAGAAGCATAAAACACAATCGTACTATATGATATCCGTATAATAAATCTGGTATAATCAAGTTAAAACAAACCTTTATAAAATCAACACAAGCATTTAAAGAAGGGATCCTTTAAGGATTATCCTTAAGCTTTGGATATGGAATGAAAATTTTTAGAAATATTAAAAAACAAAAACAGTAACAAGCACAAATGTCGAAAGTGACAAAATTCAACATTGCATTTTTCTTAACTATGTTTGGCCATGGAAGATGTACAAGTACAACTATCATAGTGAACCCTATTAAAGTGGATTTGTCAGCTATCAAAAATACATGAATTGGCACAGTTTGTAAGAAAATTATTACATAAATGTACAAAGCATAAAAACAAGGTGCATATAGAAATACATTTTAAAATTCCTTATGGATGCATTTAAGATATCCCCCAGACTTGTAATTTAAAAAAAAAAAAGACTAATTAACGTTTGCTTAACTAAAAATGTTAATACGCGTTGTTACATAGGGTATAACTGAAGTGAATATAGCACAAGAAACAAGGTATTAGTGGAATTATAAAATTATTAAAAATTATACCTGGTCAGCCTCACGCTTTCTAGGAGTTCATCTTTATCGTCATAACCTCCACATTCGCTCAAATTATCTGACATAACAGGTGCACAACTCAGACTTCCCCACTCCTGTCCAGCCATCGGCCCCCTTTTTTGTGATTAAATTAGTCTCCGTAAAGCTTTTCAATACCCACACCAGTTAAATGCACGTTAACTTCATATCCTTCCCTTCTATTTGGACCAATTGCCGTCATTATGTATTACACAGGCCAGAACTGTTACGCCGTGGATTTATCGTATCTTCGGCCCTCCTACTGCACAAACTGTCACTCAGCTGTCACTGACAAGCAGGACAAGCCATCCCGCTGACAATCAGCATCAGTACCAGTACACTCGCATGAGATTTGATTGAACTTCATCTCGGGCTTCTCTTGCGCACGGTTCCCGGAATTTCATAACATTGGTCAGTTGGCAACACACGCACAATACCGCGCGGATTTAAAACCATTTATTAAGCACCCCAGAAGTACAAAAACGGCAATGGAGTGTTCTTTAATTGGAATCGTTTTTCAACAACTGATTTTTCAAATATTCAAAAGCTAGTTTTCGAAAATTGAGGGCAACAACTGTTGCGACTGCAATGACTGGCCGCGAAGTTCTAGGGTTCGGGTCCCGACGGTGGCGGATTTTCGACACAGATTGAGCCGCTGTCTGGAAGAGAATTCTAGCGACCAGCTACACTAACATACATTTCGGGAGCTCAGAGTTTATCCCGACGGTGCCCCACTGGCACAGATACCTGGAGGGAGAATCTCCTATAATTTGACATGTACGCCAGTCCCGGATCGCACCATTCAGCTAGGGTGCAACACCGCCCCCTCCCGAAGTATAACGTGCACTATACTTACGGGACTAATTATCATTGTAGTTGATGCGTCCGGAAACCTCAAATAATCAACCAACCAATCACTCAATTAATCAATCTTAATTCTTCCTGCGGTCGATTTATTCATTAGCAGTTTAGGGCCACCCCAGAAAAGGGATCTCCAATATTTCCTCCCCACTAAATATGTAGTAACCATTTTATCAACAATACCAAAAAATTAATAACATTAATTCAAAATCGAAAACAATGTTAAACACATTTTTAAAATCTTTTATTTTAGAATCCAATTATACTAATAATTGATATGAAATTTATTTTTAATTTATGTAAATATAATAGTAATTTATATTCATTTAGCAATACAATTTCACACAATTATTATTTTGAAATAAAGCAAATCAATTTAAATGTCTAAAACATTTTGGGTTTGCAATTTATTTGAAATAAGATTCAATTGAGAATTTTATTTATTTTAAAGTTAACAGTTCACTAAACTTAAAATGAGATTGACATTTTTTAATGATGAAAATACCTTATATTGCACCTCTTCCTACAATTAATTGTAATATCTGTTACCTTAAGTAATTGAAATCTTTATGTTCTAGTTTTTAAATAAATATTTATTACATGTCCTATTTTGGTAATGTTCCAAATAGGAAACTAGTAGATGATTTGTTTAACTCATAAGAATTAAAATTTGTTTCATATTTATAAATAGAATTTTCTTCTAAACATTATCTCTTAAAAAATATTAGTCATTCACAGATAATGTACATATATTGCTGAAACATTACACTTTCAATGGAGGAGAGAAAGATGTTCAACCAACAGCATCACCTGCCAAAGGTAGCTGACATTTTGAACAGTGTTAAATAGAAGCAATACAATTCAACATGATTGAAATTCAATACATATGTCATTACTTAAAATAAAAATGTATTTACATTAAGTATAGAAATAGTTTAAATAAATTGATTAAATCTCTGATTAAGTAGAAGCATCATAATTTGAAATTTTTACTCAAGAAGTGGTTTCATCCCAGCTCTAAATATTCTAGTGCAGGAAACAGGATAAATGACACTTAAAAATACATACACACACATACGCTCAGCTATATGTAAGTCCTAAAATATAAAAAATGTAACAATGTTTCTTCAAACACAAAACTTAATATGAATAACACGAAACTCACCTATTTTCTCTTCTGCTTTCTACTTCTTCTAACTGGGATACTGTAACTTCAGGAAGTTTTGTATAGGTTTCTTGCCTTTGTAGTCTATGATAACTTCTGGATTCAGTGGTGTTTTTTGTTTCTTGTGTAGTACTAATGACTGCAGTTTGCTTCCGGACATACGCTTTGGGGACACCAGTACTGGGTGATTTAGGAATGTTGGTCTGAGGCACTGGAGAAGATGGTTTTTGTAACTTTTCTGCTGTTGATGACACGGTTGTTCCAGTTTTTGTGATAATGGGGCTAGGGGCTGTGGGTGACACTGGTCCAGTAAGTCTTGGAATTCGTGACTGGCTTATATGAATAGACTCGCTGGTGACAATGTCTTTCACAATACACGTTTCATTTGTTCGACTGTTGAGGTCACCATTTAGTTCAGTCTTTAGTCGTTCTTGAGAGTGGCAAACAGCGGCATCCCTGAATTGTTTATTAATTGTGTTGATACCAGCTTCTCTTGTAACTATAGTTACTAAGTCATTAGTGTCAGTACTTCTTGAAGAAGAAAATTTAAAATCAGCTCCACAAGCAACATTTACTGTGGTTTTTGCTTTTTGTTCTGAAAGACCGAAAAGATGACCATTTGCTGATTCGTATAAGGAACTGAGGGAAACCATTGATACCTTTTCATCAGCTGGTGTAGATGTTCCAACAGCAACATTGCATCGAGGAACTTTACATTTATCACATGATATTTCATTAATTGTAGAGGCCAAAGTACCCTTATCACGAGTAATAATTTTGGCCTCCACTCCACAATCTACAATTCGTGGTTTCACATTCACCCCCACATCTGTTACATGTTTTTCAAATTCTCCTACTTGAATTATTGCATCTCTACTCCAGTGAAATGGTTCATATTGAATTCCACAAGTGTTTTGCCAAATGCTTGAGTCTTGTTGCACCGCAACATGTTTCATTACCTTGAAATCACATTGAGCAGCTGCATTTACATAATGAATCTCTTTTTGTTCTTTCTGCACAGGAAACTGTTCATGGCTAACTTGAGCTGCAAAATCTGAATGTTCAGTAATGCGTAAAAGAGGCTGAACTACATTTATTGTTTGAGAAGCTACGTTTATTAAAGTTGGTTTGTTTCTAGTATATTTATCTAAAACATTAGCCGATTTTATAATATACTGTTGAATATCAGACATTTGCAAATCTGTGCTAACTGAAACACTTTTGGTAGGAATCCGAGTGCTTGCCAAGTCAGGTAATAACTGTGAAGGATCTCTAAGTTCATGCTTTAACTCATAGCATGACTGCTGAATCGGTTGCACCAGTTCTTTTTTATCTAATCTAGTAGCATTTTCCAATGTTACATCAGGTAATATATTCTCCCTTCGCATTCCACTGAAAGTCAGTTTTTTATGTGGTTCTTGAGTATTAGTGCCTACATTTCTCATTTTGGGCTGCAAATGAGACACCCCAACATCTCTGGTAACTACAGAACATGTAATACCTCTGTTCCTAAAAGAGGTTTTGACTTTACGTTCTATACTTGAATTTGGCACATTTGTCTGTTCTGACACGTTTCCAACAAAAGTTGAATTCTTTGACCAACTGTCAGGGGATACATGGTGTACATCATTTTTCTTCAGCCCATCTCCTGCAACAAGAATTACAAATTAATATGCTAGAAACATGTGTACTGATATCAGAGGTGGGATTTTGGATCTTTTAGGGGGGGTGGGGTGAGGAAAGAGTCCTCCCCGCATAAGATGGTGAAATGTGCCCCTATACCAAATGACATATGGGAAGTTACACTATAACTCATGTTACACTATAACTCTAACATAAAAATAAGATTTTTGAAAGTTTTCTTAGCTCCTGGCCCACTACCCACACACCTCTTCAGCCAGAATCATGTTTTTTTTTTTTTAATTTTAATTTTTTTGACAACTTAACACTATTTTATCTAATTGAAAACAATAAGAAAATCATTTATACTATCAGAAAAACATTTTTTGATATTTTCTTAGCCCCAAATTCAAACACATTTTTTTTAGTATAACATATACTGTCTTACAACCCTGGAACCGGCTTGAAAAAATCTCAAAAGTACCTCTCAAAACCCAAATCATTGTGAATATTTTCCCAGATTTTTTGATTGCTTGGCTGAAGTTAAAAAAATAAAAAACATTTTTACCATTTCCCTGTGTTTTAATCACATTGATTCAAATATACTTTGAAAATGTCTGCAACAGTTCTGTGCATATATTTTAGTGTTTATTGTAGATTTGTATTATACTTTTGTAATGAAAATTGTTCTGTCGTCCAAAAACAATGAAACTTCTTTGTTATAATAATGGAACCAGCATTATAATTAAATCAACAGATTCACGTTTATAATAACTGAAAATCAAAATTATTATAATAATACTGAATATAACAGTAAATATTCAGTTGAGATAACAGGTTCACTTTTTTCTCAGTGTAGACATGGCATTAAACAAATATCATGCATTAGTTACTTTTTATTGAACATTATAATGGAAGAACATACTTATGTTTTACTCAATGTCATTCGTATATTTTCATATTCTCAATTTTTCAAATATTGTAAACCCGAAGTTTTGGTCTCTAACACACTATATATTCACACTAGACTTGCCAGATCACAGTCTGTGATTTTTTTGAATCCGTACGTTTCGCAGCGTTGACAAATTTTTTCTTGTTTTGATGATCCGTTAAAGAAAATCGTTTTATTACATGAACAAATGCCTAAAGTTTTCCATTTGCTGCCAACAGTTCCATAAAGTACAAGGAATGCTGGAAAACACATGATTTTTACTTGTACCTCTACACCAAGCCAGCCGCCCAAACGTACCAACTTGGGCCAACGCTTAAAAATCTAATTGTCTCTACCCAATATTTCCAACTTGCAATTTACAAAAATATAGAGATCAACAAAAATGAGACCTCAACCATTCTTTTAAGTGTCCCTTGTTCTATAGTTGGAAAATGTATGTAAAAATGTTATTTTTATAATTTGCATTAAATTCAACCAGGAATTAAGTGAAAACTACTAGTTAAAAAAAAAAATGTACATGGCCTATTTTAAAGAGCTGATTTTTATCACAGATTTTGTTTAGGGCAAAAATGTCTATCTTCAATTTTGTAGTTTGGAAATGTTAACTGTTTGCAATTTTCGAAAATATGGAGTGTTTGCCAAAAATTGGACTAGTATTTTTTACCGGCCATCGACACATACGAGGAGAACATTTAAAGAAAAAATTTTGAGCCTCGTGTTTAGAAAACAATTACCTTATTTGACGCAAAATTACGCGAAAACTCATATTATCGAAAAATTGTACATGGTCTTATTTCAATATCTGTCTTCAAAGAACATATTTATATAACGAGGAAATCTCTATCTCCAGTAGTATGAAGATGCGAAAAAACTGAACTTTGCAATTTTCGAAAAATCAGTTATTCAACGAAAATGAGACCTACACCATTCCCGCGTCTTTACGCAATCCGAGTACAAAGTTCAATCAGAAAACATGGTGCCATTTTTGAGAAAGTTTGAAAATGTTGTTGAGGCTTCTTGTAAAGAACCTTCCAAAATCAAAATATCTGTTCGAAACTCGCAATGCTTCGGGTTAGCTTAGATCGATCGAGGAATATCAATTTTCGAGAAACTCGGCTGAACTGTTTAAGCGTTAACGTTGACCACGGACAGACGGACGTTTTACCGTTAATGAATTTTTTGGTATCAAGGACCCACAAAACATGGATTCAGATTACACAACGTATTAGAGGAAATAATTTACTAGTTGTTGGGAAAAAATTGTCCACTTTTTACTTATTACCAGGGCCTGGCAATAAGTGTTTTTGTGCCGAAAATTCGGCGTTTTTCGGGACACGATGACAATGCTTTCTCTTTTTGCGAAGTAAGTGCGAGAAAATAAAAAGATCGTTAGCACAGCTTAGAAAGCGGCGTCTCCCGGACTGCCAAGTAGATCTTGAATGACATTCTTCCCCAGAAAGAGGAGTCCAAGCCCGCCCCTCCCGGGAGAGGTGCATCTTTACGGTCTGTGCAATCATGTGAGCTAGTTTTTGACACTCATTGATGCCAAACCAAATTGGGGTGCATGGCCAATGAGTAACGCGTAGAAATCATTCACATTCATTTTACAAACGTTAGCTAACTTTACTCCGTATTATTTTGTCACATCACCAACAGTAGAATAGTCTATTCGCATGATATCAATATATTTATTTTGCTAGAATGCAAGAACAATACACTTAAATCTTCCTTTTAAAGAAGTATTATTCATAATCCAGTGATTAAAATGTAGTGAATTGCGAGTATTAATTAAAAGTAATGAAAATAAGCAACGCGGTCTCTTTGAAATTTGGTATTTATGGTTGTCCGTTTACATCCGTTTGATGTCTTAATTCATCACGCATACATTTCTCATCTGTTTTCGGGCATGGTTTGTATCAATTCCCACAATATTCTTTGTAGTGTCGGTATCGGAACAATGTAAATCACTCGTGAATACTATTCCTGACGTCTAATGCAATAAACTGATACGGAGACTGATGGGGCTCGGCTCATTCTAGCAGGCGAAAGAAAACATTTTGTAGAGCGACGGGATCTTCGGCGATGCTAACCGTTTTAGAATCTAACAGAAGACTTTTTTATTTGCGAATTGTCAATATTTAATTTCATTTACAAACTGGTCAACGTTTTGGCCCTGACTCTTCATCTTCATCAGGAATATATATAAAAATATTATGTTTTAGAATTGGTAAAAAATGTTTACGGGCCTGAAGAGACAATAGACAGCGCAATCTAAGGAATCGCGTTTCACCCTGCAAAGCTGTCGGATTTGTTTGGAGGTTACACATCTCTGAGCACCGTCAATGTTCTGTACATGATCAGAGGCGGATCTAGGGGCAATGTATCCTCCATGTATCTCCCCTAGCGGGGCACCGCACTTCCGGATTAGGTCGTAAGCTAAGATATGTGTAATGTTCGGATGAGATTTCATCTGTTTACATCAACGGGAGTGTTGTAGCATCACGATCCTTCGGTTTGCTGTCAGTGGATTTTCTTCGTCGACAATTGGTCAAATCATATTTTTTCGTAATGAAAATTTATTTGCAATTAACTTCTCAGAGGCCTTGGTATTCTTATGTTGACTTGGAAAATCGATGACACTTTCCAGACTGTGAAGCAAGGTAACACCACATCTGAAGTCTGGTACCGAGAATCTTAATACTTACGTTTAATAAAATGGTATTTCAATGCTCAAATGCTTTTGTTTTACTCACCCCGATAACTTGTTTCTTCGTGATTTTGTTCTTCATTTTTATGTAATGACACACTGTCATTATCACTGGGCATATTCACTTCTAATTTGGCAAAGTTAGTCCGGTCCCCATTTGCTTGAACTTTTTGCTGCAGCAACAACTTGCGCTTCTCTTCTTTGAGAACAGCCAATTGGATCTGTTTATAATTTATATGTATTACTATTATTACTAAGTTGAAAGATTATATAACCAGAAACTAAAGTTTGTAATAAAAAGAGTCTAACATGCTCATTCCAATGTACATTATTTGTCAATATGTAATAAGGTACTTGTAACAAATTGCAAAACGCACTTACGAGTAAACCAGATTGTTGCAAATGTTGACCCTTTTGAGAACTAGAAATACTGTTCTAGCACACGTCGGCACCCAGAGAAAACAAGAGACCTGGGGCAGTACGGGGGCAGCTTACTTCAAATAAACGTTCCACCCCCTCCCCTCAATATATTTTGTTTCCTTCCCGGGGCTTTTTGCAGCTTCACAGGATGCCGATTTCGGCTATCCGTGGCGGGTACCCACTATGTCTCTCTTCGGGACACAACCCTTACACTAGACACTACATGTGGGCTCCTCGGTCAGCAGACTCACAATGCTTTCCGCGACAACACACGTACATGAAAGACATTGGACAAGCAACCATGCCCACAGCGGCACTCGAACCCACGACCCTTCAGACTGAAGCGCTGAGTCGACACACCCTCTAGCCACCTCGGCCACCCAGGTCGGAGGTTGGTCCCTCCCCTCAATACATGAACAGAATTAATTTTTTCACGCTACAGAAATAACTTAAAGCGGTTAATTTTAATTAGAAGTACACTGCTTTCAATTAAAAAAATCCGAGACCTTAATTAAGTCGGGACCTGTGGGCAAGTTGTCCCAGTTGCCTCCACTTCTGGGTGTCACTGCTAGCACATTACGTTTGTAGAAAATATATTTATATGAAAGGGGACCTTTATTTTATTTTATTTTATTTTATTTTATTTTCTAATAGTCTGTTTCTAGATATCTTACGGTACGGTTTTTAATAACCGAATAATACATTTTCGAAAGCGTTAACTGCGTTAACCTTCTTTTCATATTTGGTAACATTTATTCTGAAGAATCGCGTATTAAAAGAAGCGAGCTCATTATACCAACAACCCTGATTTGAGAAACTGACAATAGAAAAACCGCACTATGCAAAGAAAAGGGTCCAATTATTTATTTATTATCAACAGAGAATTACCTGCAAAATTGGAATTAACTTCACTTGTTCTTCCAATTCTCGCATTCTTTCCAAACTGACCGCCATCTGTTCACGGATGTTCTGGAATATCAAAAAGTACATGTTCACAAATATATTCACACAGAATCACTCGATAAAATTACATGTGAGTGTAATCCTACATTAAGAGTTATGTAATGGTACGTGTGAATTTACAACAAGCACATTTCTGAATACTCGGACACACGTTTTATCATTACGGTATCACATTTTCTTCCTTTGACTTTACCGAAGTCGAAACGAATTCTTTCTCCCTAACAATGTATTATAATGAAATGAAGTAAAGATGAATGGTTGCACATTCTCTGACTTGCATCTTAACATTCTCACATAATTACCATACATTTTAGGAAAAATAAACTTTTCTGGATAATGTAAGAAATTATGCATAACTTATTCTAACAACAACGAAATATTGCTTTAATGATTTTACATTCGTTCAATATATAGAACAATAAGAAAGTTCATAATTTTTAAAACGTGTTAAAATCTCCTCATAAAAATGAGTAAACGCGGTGCTACTAAATCGGTGCCAATTTATGCGCGCAAACGTACACAAACTATGAAACCATTTACTATTTAATTACAGACAGTAACTTTTTAAATGTACCTCTTCTCAGCCGTTCACACAGAACTAGTGGAGCCAGAACAGCACATACTCTTTCGCATTACTTCTGAGTAGTGCAGTGGACAGAGGAGCTAGTCCAATTTCCGGCGAACTCTCTGTACTCTTAAACATTTTAAAAAATTTAACGACGCAAAATTACAAAATTTAAAATACAGATTTTTACCTTAAACGAAACCTGTCCTAAAAGATCAGTTTTTTTTAAATAGTCAAGTATAAGTTATTGAAAAGTCGAGAAGTTTTCATGTAATTTGTGCCTGGAATTAATACAATTTAATACCAGCAAAGGTTGTACAAATAGCACTGGAAAGGCGGTACGTCACTGGATACATGGTTTGAGGCAGCCTTTTTTGAGAAGTCAGTTGACAGTTGCCCCAAATTTAGCTATGTTAATTACCATTGCATCTACTAAAGCAAAGAAATAACCCATTAAAATGAAATAATACATACGTCATATTTCCAACAGAAAATCGACAATAAAATTAAACATTTTGAATCAAAAGTATCTTCATTTCGTAAGTGTTTACTAAAGTGTGCAATAATTGCATTAACTTCCAACGTTCAGGTTAGGAAGTTTAACAAATATTCTTGTCGGTTAAAAGAGCTGTTCGCCAGTAAGCCAGAATTGTTAACTAATAGAGACGTTTCAATTTAATTTACATTATTGCTGTATACAATAAATAACCGAATGATTTAATAAAGCAACACAAAACGAAAACCCGGAAAAGAAATCGTCATTCAAACATATTCCTGCCATTTGGCAAAATGGCAGGAATATGTTACAACTTATATAAGGTAGAATTTAAAAATAAAATAAACGTGAAATAGTAATATGAAGCAAAGATCGTGAACATAATACAAATCTCGATTGTTGATAGAAAAAATCTGGGAAACATATTTTGTATGTGCCACTATACCCCGCCTCGCGTCGCTTTAGCTTAAGCGTGTATACCCATTTTTGGATTTGGAGGGGAAATAACAGCGGAGTTAGGGGAAGTTACCGATGCCCATTGGAGCGCCGGGTTTCCCTGGCGGCCAAGCAGCTCGAGTGGGCACGGTTTAACATGCCTGCCGTGGAGGAAGAGTTAAGCCGGTGCCCTGGGAAGTAAAAGAGGTAGCAGAATAAGATAGGCAGAACTGACCCCAGGGATAAAAAATTTTACCCCGGGGGTAGCAAAGCAACGACAATATTCTGGTAAGGAGGATGAAATATACAAACTTTTTTTTTCAGTTAAAATCTTAATTCGTTTAATAATCAAATTACAGTACAATTTAATAGAATTCTTACTATTTTTTCATTATTTATATTTTCTAATAAACAGAAAACGTACGAAAATTAATAAAAAAACCTAATTTTAAGAAAATAAATAAGAAACGATTAAATTAGATTTATTTATATTGAACTGTCGGGTGCAAATTATAAGATAAAAGGTTGAAATTTTGGGAAACTGTAGAGAATTTTCAGGGCTACAATTTTTATTTAACCCTTTTTATATCAGATCATGAAATATTCTTAAAAAACGAAGGAAAAAGTTTCTTTTCTATTTTCCTTTCATTTTATTTATTATAAGGGTCAAAATCGGATATAAACCCCTCAAAAAATTCTCGAAATATCTTTATCTATAGAAAATCGCAAGGATAATTAGTCAATATTCGCCAGTGTAACGTGGTTAAAAAATGTATCTTATATAAGAAGCTAAAAAAAAACACTTTTTTTCGTTTGTAGGAAGTACTCTAGGTAATTTGATTTAAATCCGTGGAAAAACTTGTTTTTTTACGATTAATTACTCTAATAACGATTTTCAACATAAAAAAAGTAACCCCGGGGGCAGTTTTGTCTATTTTAATCCGCTACCCCTTTTATGGCGTTAAAAAGAAACAATTATTTATTTTCTATTTATTTACTTAATACCAAAACAATAAATCTTTTGTTCTCAGGAAAATAAGTTTGAAATTGCCATAAACGAATTAAATGTTTTTTAACTGGAGGAGGAATCTCCATTTAAAATAAGAATAAATTGAGTTCAGAATTAAGACGGGAGAAAATAAAAAAAATAGTTGGTTTTTACAACTTTGTTGGTGGAAATCTGAAAAAATTCAATTCCGATATCTTGTCTGCAGGACTTCTAATGGGGCCATAGAACCTCGGTTCCCATCATATACTAATATATTGTGGACAATGCTTTCGGTGGAAATGTAAAAGATGATGGAATGATTTTAGATCTAGTTGTTGTCTTCCCTGTCACAGCTTCAAAAGCGTTACGGACGACGGTTATCGAACTCATAAACATAAGTTTTGATATGATTGTTATATAATACAACTCATAAATCCATTATTAATACATAAATACATTTATAAATATATTTTTAAATTTCTTGTGGGGTCGATTTCTATAGGAGAGGTTCCGCCTTACAGCCTTTAATGACGAGCCGCGCCTGCAAAAGGGTATAAATCTGGCGTTAGATGAAAACCAGATACACGGACGTTCATTGCGCGGAGCCGGGCAGCTCAGCGGTCAAGAAGTCTCAAGTCATAGCGACGTTGGGGACCACATCGGTCGAAATTCCCTTTCAACAAATGTCTTGGCCAAGTATGTTAACAATCTTATTATATCCCTTTCAACAAACATCTCAGCGAAATTTGTTAATCGCATTTTTTCCCTTTCAACACGCGTATGAAACAATCATTCAAGGTACTGAATTCACATTTCGTCAAAGTGTAAACGAAATTACCGGTGTCTCCTCATTGAGAGCATCATTCATCAGGCAGATTAAAACATCTTCGATTTTTAAAAGGGGCGTACTTGCAACATGTGTGGTAGCGTAAGACTCGCGAAACCCATCCACAGAAAACATTACGTTGCCGATTTGTTTAAATTATTGTGTGTCATTTCGCACTCCGAATTGTCTGCTTTGCTTTAAACGGCTTCGATAGATTTGCGAAAGGCAGCAAAAATACTGAAATACTTTTCTCTGCTTCACTATGAAAATCGCGCTTTTTGCGGGCAAGGGCGTATTCAACTGAGCTGCGACTATTGACGCACGAAAAAGATACACGAAATATTTTTTTAATGTAACTACCCCATCTTCTTGTTTCATGTCCTCGTGAATTTATCTTAAACCATTAACGAAATTAATTTTACTAACATGACGTTGTTGATAACACAAATGGATCGCAAAGTTCTAAAAGTCTATATGTCAACTGACGATAACGAATACAGAAACGATACGAATGCAGAAACAAGCCGCAGGGTCACAAATCTCTGTTCTACATTCCTTATGAATGCAACAAACCTATCTTTCGCGATTTCTAGACTGTCTTGTCAACACTCGTGTACCGCGATGTCGATTGTCGTTCACAAGTCACAACACACGCGAAACATCTTAATACGCTGCGTTTTGAACGCGAAAAAAAAACTTTGATGCAACAACATTATACCCACAGGAAAAGCCATGGTGCCTTGTGCCTCAGTTATATGTTACTACTTACCAAGATCTTGTTAAGTACCACTTTTAACATAATTTTTTTGATATTAACCTTTGTATCTCCCCTTTCTTACAATTGTGTTATCGTTCCCCTGAAATTTATGAGCCTTTTGTCATAATTAACTATTGTGAGATGATTTCAATCACTCAGCTAGGTAAACAATGCCACAAGGAACAAATGAGACATAATAGTATTCGCCTGAGTTTTTAGCAAAATTGGCAATCGTACATTTACGGCGGTTTTCCACTATAAATTGCCTGCTGCTCGTTTTACAGAATAACATAGACTCTTGTGACAATGTTCTACCAAAAATGGGAGCGTTTCTTGTATGAACACCAAAAAAACAAATTATGCGTTGTTGTTCTTGTTCTTTTCAAATGAGGATACAATCACGTGATATGTCAACAATGACGTTACTGTCCTCAGGCGGCCCAGAACAAAATAACAATTCAGTCGATATTTCTGCAGATGTACTAAATTTCTGCAATAGTTCTGTCCTGTTTACCTTCTTTCACCAAATTTAGCAGTGTCATTGTTCCATTAGATGAGTGTCATGTAGTATTGTTAAATTTGTTTTCTCAAGACCAAATAATAATTAAGAGAAGTTAGTCCAATATCTTTAGAACATAAAATGTTATCAACATGCTAATAACTGCAACTGATGAGAACCCATGTCCTAAACTGGTGAAAAATTCATCTCAATATCTTGAACCGTTTAGAAAATATTCAACGTGGACGTTCTATTAACTAACTCTGTATATTCATGGTTATGGGATTGTTTGAAACTGCTCTCCACATCATTGATACAAAATCGTATCTCGCTCAACATTCCTTTATGAACTCTTGAAACGAGTTCCACATTTCCTTAGAAATTCTTGTAACAATGTTCCAAATTTTTATTTCGCATTGAGCATGGAAACTTCTCCTTGAACGTAGTCATAAGTCATCAGATATGGAGTAATTCTCCTTGAATGGAGACCTACTGTCATAATTTCACTGCCTGTCGGCCAGGGGTCAGCGCCGTTAGTATCAGGGTTTCCGGACGATCACCCACCCGGAGACCCTCGGTGTTAACCGCTGAACTTCTGTGATGCCACGGAGCGTTATAGAGCAGTTCGGTTACCGACTCTGTCATAACCGGAGAAAACATTAACTCACCTGTAATTCGGGATGTATTTGCAGAGTACTGACTCCCGATGTTGCACTGCCAACACTCACAACGTCGAAATCTTGGTGTGTACTCGAGTCGTTCATCTCTGCATCTCTGCTCGAATCCAAGGGTTCCGACTGGCTGTCTTTGTCGGCGCTGACGCCGAGACGACGTCGTTTCGTGTCCGTCGTCTCGTCCGTCGCGGAAGTGGACCGCAACATTGTTGACTCGGAATCCGCAATTTCAGCGGGCGTGCGGCGTCCATACGTGCGGTCGCGGAACACTCCATCTACAACACAAATTAAAACATCACTCATTAAGATTGATTGATTTTTTCGTGTTTCCGGGCGCGTCAACTGCTTTGGTCATTAGTCCCGTTAGTGTAGTGCATGCTTTTTTTCTCGGGAGATGGCGGTGATCTTCCCCCGCTGGATGGCGAGATCCGGCGCCGACCTACCGTCGGCTAGTGGGGTTTCCCCCTAACCAGGACTCTCCCACCAGCGGGGCACCGCCCCAGCCGGGTCAAGCTCTAAGTTCCCGACTGATCTCCCGGAATATGTGGTAGTGAAGTGCACGTTAGTGTAAGTGTGTGTGTAAGGGGAGAGGATAGGACAAGGAAGAGGAAGGACAGATAGCGCGCGGTCCTTGGCCCGTTTGTTAGGGTACTGCTCCGGCATTCGCCTGGTGTTGATCGAAGAAACTACGGAAAACTACCGATCAGAGCAGCCGGCCACTAGAATTCTCCTCCAGACAGCGACTGAACTCGACCTAGCTGGAAAGCTAGTGTCGAAAATCCTTCCGCCGTCAGGACTCGAACCTAGGACCTCCCGGTCAGACGCGCTGCATCACTCATTAAGGTTTCCGTCATCTTACTGTCTTGGGATTCTGAACAACCTACAATAAGAAGTAAGTTCTAAACAGGAACTGATGTACACACACTATCTTAAACCTTCGATCAAATCATAAACCTTCGTCGATTCTTTGACGAATAGCACAATGAGAGTTAGCAGTCGAAACTACAGCCAATTTGCTTTTGCAAATAGTTTTTATTACAACTGAGCGAGTACTTTCTTATTAATTCTTGCCAGAAACACTCATTTCCATCTATATTCAGAATTCAACTTGTATATGGCTTAGGGTAGGGATCCCAAAATTTAAGAAAACGTGCACATAATACACTTTTCCCCATAGCACGTTACACAGTTTTTAACTGTTTTTGGCGTTAAAAAAGATATAACCTCTACAAGTTTCTAGTACACTCTAACAAATGTAATACGGTTAGAAGTGGCTACGATGATCGAATAGAAAGAGAAATCTCTTGAACGTACAGCGATTTGACAACTACTAATAACTAGTTTCACTTCCAAGTGAGGGTTTGAATTGACGGTTCAACTAAAATCATTCAAAATATTCTGAAAGGGTAAAATTGAGAAAAAGGGTAAATTTTTTGGGAATAACAAAAAAGAACGTCCGATAAGATTTGACCGGGATTGACCGATAAGATTTGATACGAATTGACCGGGTTTAGTGGCTCAGAGCATCAATTAATGTCACTGCAGTGCCTCGTGACAAGGAAGTCCTAGGGTTCGAGTCCCGATGGTGGCAGGATCTTCGACTCCAGCTAAAATTCAGCCCCTGTTTCGGGGAGAATTGTGCCGGGTGTACTGAACGGTAATTTTCCGTGGTTTCTTCGATCAACACCAAGCGAATACCGGAGCAGAATCCTAACAAACGAGCCACACACCGCACGCAATCTTTCCTTCCCCCGCCTTGTCCTCTCCTCACTCTTTAATTACACACACCCTTGCACGCACTACACCTCCACACATGCCGGGGGACCAGTCGGAAGCTTAAAGCTTGACCCGGCTGGGGCGGTGCCCCGCTGGTGGGAGATACCAGGTTGAGGGAAATCCCGCAAGCCGATGGGCAAGTCTCTATGACGTCATGGGATTTGCCGTCTCAGAGGGAAGGGAGGGGATACTGAAACGAGGTGCGTTTACCACAGACCATGGAGGTCTGAAAGTCATCTGTCAAACAAATTCAACAGTTCATTTTCCTCCTCGCGTCTCCCTGCACCTCTCGGGACACATAGGGCCCTCATACAGCCTCAGGGCCGAAGATTGGGTCTATTCTTCACATAAATAATTAAAAATATTAACAGTTTTTTAACTTGCTTTCGCATTGTCAATCCTCTCTAATTTTTAAAAACTTAATGTGTAAGGAATTACTGAATTTTTTTAAGCTCTTACTATTGAGATGCATTATTAATATTTAATGAAATTTGACTGCTAAGCTTAACATGCTACTTGGACTAATTTTATAAGAGACGTGGAAAATAATGAACTTTTATTCAAATATGTGCAAAGACCTGCCGCCTATCGAAGTGCGTAAATCGCCACGCGCCGTCGTCTTACAGCTGTATTCTTTTAAGTCGCGCCGGCGGAACAAGCCCCGCTTCTTATTTGAGGTATTTCCGATGTAATCCATACGAAACAATAGTGTCTCAAATTTCAAGTCAAACCGTGTATCCAGCATGGTGAGTATTGCGAGTAAGAATTGACTAAGAGCCAGGAATCATTTGAAAAGTAATGAAATTATCAATAGAGTAGACGAAAAGTTACAGATAATTACTTGTGTTTATGTGGTTCTGAAACAAAATAGTACGTACAGAAATGTAGTATGGGGTTCAAATCCTCTGAATGGACCTCTCCCAACTTTCGTTACTTGTTCTTCAACAATTATTAATAACGAAACTAAATAAAGAAATAATGTTTTTTACTCAATGCAAAGAAATTCACTTTCGTTTAGTTTCAGTAAAGAAACGAAACTAAACTGTCTTTTAAGATCTGTTCATTCTGTAACGAAACTAAATTCGCGCAGACTTTCGTTTCGTTCCTGGTAACGAAACTAAAATCCCGCAAAAATAAGTTCCTTACAGCGGCGCAGAAACGAAACGTTTAGTTTCATTTCTGTTGCCATCCTTGATTTTGACACGACCGGAACAAAACTGTGTTCGGGGAGACGGGCAGACGGCCAAATGGCATTACAAAAATTTTAATCAAATAATTTGTAATAAATTTGGACATTAACCGTCCATTTCAACAAGTTTTTTTTATTACATAAATGTAACTGTTTAAGTTGTAACTTTATGATACGTAATTATGCAATAAAAATTATATTTTTAAAACTATATTAATTGTCTATTATAACATGATCTTCATGTAATGTTCATTATAACATGATCACTTAGAAAATTGCTGCAAAAGCAGACCTTTGCACCGATGAGAAGCAAAATTCGTGATTTCCAATAATCAAACTTTTTTCGAGAACACAAAATATTTGTTTTAAAATAACTTTGATCTCAATTTCATAAGAAGATATATTTAGAAACAATGACGTACTAAGGATTACCGCTTCACCCAGAATTTAACTTCAACCCTCGTGTTAGCCTCCGGAGTAGGTCAAATCGCTCGCATTGAGAAGTCTTCTTATCGATCGTCGCTATCTTGCTGATTAAAAGAGTACAAAGCGTACGTGTCATGCTAACTACAGTCGAATATCTCCCTAAAGCAAATAAGAGATCGGCAAAAACTCAAAACTTGTATTTTTAAGAATGGCATTTCTAGCAAAGTATATGCGTAAAAGCTTAATCAATTACACGCCCGTTTTCATGGAAGATCGTTTTAGTGCATCAATGTTTTCAGTTGATGTCGCATGAAAGGTCACAACAACATTACACTTCCGAATAATAATACACAAACTTTATTTTTGGGGAAATTACGAATCTAGTAATCGGCAGAGCAAACATTTAAGTAATTGACGTGGTAAATACACGACTTTAAAAGTATAACTTAAACGGCTCAAAACGAAATGAGAGAAAGGTAGTTTGAGGTATGGTTTCTCGATAATTTTTCTTCGACCTAAAGGTCTCACAATTTTTTAACATTTAATGCTCATTTAATACAACGTACTATTATTTACACGCCTTCAATATGGTAATACTATCCCTAATACTATATATTATCTTTTTAATTCCAGTAGCAACAAATTAAAAAAATGTCCAATCTTCTGAAATTTTCAAAAATGACGAACACAAACGTTCAAACTTGATGACATCTATAATGTGTAATTTTCCATTATGTGGCAATTTGCCACCATTCAAGAAAAGTTTAGAGATCACCAGCATCTCCATCAAATCAAACCAAACAGAAAGCATGTGGCCGCTAGGGTGCTTCCACCCGCGCTGCCTACCTTGGGGAAGTCATCTTCTGGCGAGAGCGCGCGCGGGGGAGCGGGGGCGAGCGCGGGCCCTGCCAGCGCAGCGTGCGTGGTCGCGGCCGGGGGTCGAACTGCGCGACTGGCGGGCGCGCGCACGGGGCGGCGGTGCCCGCGGTGGCGCCAGGAAACCCTTTGAGTCATCCGGCGGCCGCCGCGCAGCGCCGCGCCGTGCCGCGTCCCGCCGAGTCTTCCCCGTGCGCCGGCCTCGCCGCCGTCGCAGACGCTGGGGCGGCGCGCCCGCCACCCCGCGCCGACCCGCCGCGTCTCGTGACTGCGGCTGGGAACGTAATGCCCCGAACTCGGACTTCCGTACCGCTACACCGGACACGCACACGCTCTTGCACGCCATTCACCGCCTCTCGTGAAAATTCGATATGACACACAGTGCACCGCCAACGTCCATTGATAATAAATTGGCTCACGGTTGGCCGAGGTAGACGGTTCTGACATGGTCTGTCTGTCAGACAGCGGTGATTCGTATTCTCTTGCGTAACACGCTAAAACAAGCGCTGAACAACGTACAATTTAAATAACGTTTGTACGATTAATGAAGAATTGGCCACACTGTCTTGGAATTATGAACAAATCGAAACACGTTCGGCAATTTAATCAATTTTAGGACTAAAATTAAACATTAAACTACGTTTACTGCCCACCAAATTTTTGTGAATAATTTACTAAAACTATTTTCATTTATTTAAATTTTTTGCAGCACATTCACATTATTACCAGCTGATACCAACTGCAAGAGAAATAGAACAGAATAAAACGTTCTGGCAAAAAGCCGACGAGGATACAGGATATAGTGGTCGCAGGAGCAGCACACAATTTTCATTAAAAAAATTCAACCTCAAGTGAACTTTCACATGTCCGCTCTTCAGTTTCTCACCTACATTCGAAGAAGTGCAAAACACTTTCTGAAATTGTTCCCTGATTTTTTTGCAGTACCTGTCACTTCACTGCAAAACAAGGTGAGTAAATATCGGGGGTAATGTGTACAGCAATATGCCATTCCATAAAATGAATTATTTTTATTTGCTTCTTTTCTAAACAATTTTTACGGAAATAAGTAAAAAATTGTCAGGCTAAACCCACAATTAGATGATTCCGAGGATACAGCACAGAGACTTTCTGACATTCAATATCATTACTGTCATATTTCAATATTTGCGTACAAGAAGTATATGCGAAACATATCTCATTGCACAGTATAAAACTGTGTAAGAATATTTCGTTCGTGGTCATGTTGTTCCAAAGATTACGAAAGCAAACTGCGATAAAGATTTGTGAGCGCGGCTATTGTGAACGGAACAGCGAAACGCTTAATGAGAAACGAAACTTTTTTTTCCTGGATGCAGTTCAGTGATTGCATGGTGCTCATACCGTTTCGAGCACAGAAACAAGTCTTTTAATTACTCGCCATACTACGTACTTACGAACTACAGAGAAAGTATTGTAATGCAGCGGCAAAAATTGGCGATTTTCCGAAGAAAAAACTGGAATTAAGTGGCCTTCTTCTTGTCCTTTGTGTGTAGTAAAATACTTCATCTAACAGGTTGTGAAGTCAAAATCCATGTTTTGTGGGTTCTTGATACTGAAACTCTACTTCACGACAAAACGTCTGACCTATTGCCGGGGACTGTGAGTCCGTCCGTCCGTCCGTCCGTCCGTCCGTCCGTCCGTCCGTCCGTCCGTCCGTCCGTCCGTCCGTCCGTCCCTCCGTCCGTCCCTCCGTCCGTCCGTCCCTCCGTCCGTCCGTCCCTCCGTCCGTCCGTCCGTCCGTCCCTCCGTCCCTCCGTCCGTCCGTCCCTCCGTCCGTCCGTCCCTCCGTCCGTCCGTCCCTCCGTCCGTCCGTCCGTCCGTCCGTCCGTCCCTCCGTCCGTCCGTCCCTCTGTCCGTCCGTCCCTCCGTCCGTCCCTCCGTCTGTCAAAAAGTCAAATCCCTCGCGTCCGTCCCGTCCGTCCCTCCCTCCCTCCGTCCGTCCGTCCGTCCCTCCCTCCGTCCGTCCGTCCGTCCCTCCCTCCGTCCGTCCGTTCGTCCGTCCGTCCCTCCGTCCGTCCGTCCCTCCGTCCGTCCGTCCCTCCGTCCGTCCGTCCCTCCGTCCGTCCGTCCCTCCGTCCCTCCGTCCGTCCGTCCGTCCCTCCGTCCGTCCGTCCCTCCGTCCCTCCGTCCGTCCGTCCCTCCGTCCGTCCGTCCCTCCGTCCGTCCGTCCGTCCGTCCGTCCGTCCGTCCGTCCGTCCGTCCGTCCGTCCGTCCGTCCGTCCGTCCGTCCCTCTGTTTCTGGTCAACGTTAGCGCTTAAACCATTCAGTCGATTTTCTCCAAAATTAATATTACCGGAACGATATGGAAGAAATCGAGATCCTGCGAGTTCGAAACGGATATTTTCATTGTTCGGGGCATATTACGGGAAGCCTCAAAATTGTATAAAAAAGGTCACGAAATTGTTTTATTTTTTTCCTCGGACGCTTTAAAACATGGTTCAGGTCTAATTTTCGTTGAAATCTCTTGAATTTTCGGAAATTGCAAAGATTCAATTTTTTTCCGGCGTTTTCCCACCACTCGAATTTTGAAGAGAGACTTCCTTAATAAAATCCGTTGTCCAAAGATATATCTTGAAATAACGTTATATACAATGTTTCGAAAATATGACTAGTTTCCACATAAAGGGTAGCCCGGATAAGTTCCCCTAAAACAAGTGACATATAAGTGGTTATATTCTAATTTTAACATGAAAATAATATTTTTGAAAGTTTTCCTAGCTCACATCCCACCACCCACACCCCTCTAGAGCAGAAAACATGTTTTTAAATTTTTTCGGCAACTTAACGCTTTTTATCCGACTGAAAAATGTGATAATACGAGTACAATTTATACTATCATAAAAATATTTTTTGATATTTTCTCAGAGCCAAATTCAAAACATTTTTGAAAAAAGTAAGAAAAAATAATTTTTATTGGGTTTTAAAAAACATGGAACAGGCTTGAAAAATCTCTCGAACGACACTCTTAAAACACACATGGTTGTGAATTTTTTCAGATTTTTTGACTACTGGGCTGCAGTAAGAAAAATAAAAACCATTTCCCCGCCTTTAATTCACCTTGAATAAAATATACTTGGAAAATGACTGCAACAGTTCTGTGCATTTATTTAATGTTTATTATATATTTGTATACATGGTTGAAGCACCCAGTAATATTTTGATTTCGGAATTTAGTTACAAATTATTATTTTTTAAATCTTTTTATTTCTTTGCATAAGTATATCATACGCTAAGGAAAGACGATGTTTTTTGGCAGTTTATGAGAATCTTCGGTCACAAATGAAGGATAAGTGGGGGACATGTGTGGAAGTGGAACAGATTGAACCCCGGCCAGACCTATTTTCCTGTGTCTTAGAACACTGACCCAAGCACGAAAAATCTTAAACCTCCATCAAATTATTGATATACTGTGACACTTTCATCTCATGTTTAATAACGTTACTGATATCAGAAGTATTATTCATATTTTATGCAATGGAATGTTTGATTATTTATTTTTCGTAATTCTATAGGAGAAGCCGGAGCTGGTGGGTCCAAGAGGCTGGTTAGCACTCAGGTTTCGTCTTCTACGTAGCTTCAATTTCGTGACAACTCTGATACATTTTAAAAAGCAGAAATATGTATTTTTAAAACGTACCAACATTTTTATAGTATTTCGAGAAAGGTGATGGGATATCACATGTAATGAGACGCGATACCCTGGAAGTGCCTCTAGACTCGATAAATGCCCTGTTTAGCATGATTGAAATAAGAGAAAATTTTGTGCTTGACCGAAAAATAGGGACAAAATTTGGTATTCGTATCCAAAAATAATCAATAAAATTCCAGTGCCCAATAGTTAATTCCTCTACCAATAAGGTTGACTTTTACTAAATGGGCATGAAAAGGCTCTAAATTTTTGTTGCCAGCTGGTTGTGATTAATTTATTGATAGGTTAATATTAATTCATTAATTAAAAAATATTTTCCTTAGTGGCTTAAAGCTGCGGCTTTAGCCCTGTTTTTCTATCGTATGTGCAAATTCTTCTCCGCAAGAAAGTTATGAAGTTATCTACTGAATGTTCCAAAATAGAGAAAAGATAAAGCATTTTTCAAACAGTTTTTAAAAACTGACTTTAAATTCTTAATTTTGAATCTACTGAGAATGTTATAGCTTCTATTCTGTATGACAAAATATTATAAACTGGGCCGCTTTATTCGTTTAAACAAAACCTCGAAAAATATTGTTTTGACAGTGATACATTACTTCTCACTCCTACAGAAGTAATGTTCCAACCTACCTCCGACTATTGCCAACGTACCCCAAAGCCTGTGCCAATCGACATCGCAAGTAGGATTCTTTGGCACATCTAGACTTGATGACTTGAAAGGCTCAAAATTAGAGAGTAGACCATTCAGGAATAAAATAACACCATAAGGTAGCCTAACAGTTTCCATACACAATCTTGTCATAATTACACCTCAGTTAAGTAAAAAAACAAAAAACAAAAAAAAAAACTACCAACTAACGCTAACCAACCCCAACCAACCAATTTTCTCCCCCATACGTCACATACAGTTTTTTACTGTTTTTGACTAAAGAAATATCTATCAAAATATTTATCTAACCCTGGTCTCCCTACTGATATATCGACATAACGCAATCTGAAGAACAAAACGTTAGTTTCAACGGACTGAATTCATTAACAAATTTAGCAGTCCATCGTCCGTTCAGAACAATCGAAACGAATTAATTGTAACTAAACATGACGTATACTCTTATTCAAGGAACAATGTCTTTCTTTTGCTTATGGATGTTTCCAATAGGAAAGTGATATTACGAAATGTATTGTACGACACAGTTCGACATCACAAATAACGGAATTGGATGATTATAAACCTCGTCCGTTATTTGCTAGATATCGATTTTTAACAAAGTTAAAAATTACAATGGTGTCATTGAGGTAATACTGTACTGAAGACTCTTACATCGAGTTATTTCTCAAAAATCTGGATTCACTGTAATCAAATTTCTCTTCTAAAACGTTTGATATCACAGGCTAAACCTATAATTTCTTAAGTCATTGAATATTGAGGGTTTTCTAACACCACAATTGTTTGGATCATTCTTATTGTAAAAATAACCGGAACTCAATTGCAAGTATAGTGATGGATGAAATAGTAATATATAATGACAAGGGAATTGATCAGTATCAGGCAGACCTACAAGATGAGTTCGAACCTCAAATTTCCTACCACTATATTTCTCCTACAAAAGAATTTTAGAAATAGAAATGAACAATTAACAATGAGAAATTTAAGTTCTTTACGACGAAAAAACTATCCAGTTCACTTTTTCTGTCAATTAAGTTACGTAAATAACCATTCAACTTAGCATCACACATATAAACTAGTGGTGCTACAACATATTTTCTCGCATAATTTGTAACAGTTTTGCAATATTATACTATTACATGGACCTACAAAAGTGTTCCGAAGCAACAAATTCTAATTTCTCCGCGCCAAGATTAGAATTCAGGTTAATGGACTTAAGTCACCAAGCAGAATTTACGCGAAACCTTAAAATACATGACCCTTTTTTAAAGATATGATGCCTGTGAAGAGATTTCATTCAAAACAAAAATCTGTATCTACAATATTACACTTTTACAATTAATTTTCTTTTTGCAATGTGCGAAAATACAGAGTTCGCCGAAATTGGGAGCAGCACCAATTTTCCACCGTTGATACATACGAGGAGAAAATCTAAAGAAAAAATTTGGGGCCATTTTTGATACAATAATTGTTTAAACTTTTCATATATATAATTTAAAATTACGCAAAAACTAATAGTATTTTTGAAAAATTGTGCATGACCTCATTTCCAGATCTGTCTTTGAACAACAGATTTAATTAAGGGAAAAATCGCTTTTCAATATTGTAGTTGTAGGAAGACGGAGGAAAAAATTGAACTTTTGCAATTTTCGAAAAATCAGGGAATGCAATGAAAATGAGACTTGTCTCATTCTTTTAAGCAGCATTTACGCTATTCCATGGCAAAGTTTAATCTTGGTAATCTTAAGTTTGGAGCCATTTTTCAGAAAATGTTGAAAATCTCGAGGCCACGTCTAAAGTAAACCAAAAATCAAAATATAGCTATCATTTTAAACTCGCTGGACCTCGAGTTCATTCAAATCATTAGAGAAAATCAAGTTTTAAGAAAATCATCTGAATGGTTTAGGTGCCAGCGTTGACCACAGACAGACGGACAGAGACAGTCAGACATAGCGCCATCAATCGATTTTTTTTATATCAAGGACCCACAAAATATGGTTTGTGATTGTACAATGTGTTAGGCGAAATAACTTTCCACCTATAGGAACAAGATTTATCCACATTTTGGGTACCAGGACCCGACAGTAAGAGTATTTCTTTTGAAGGAATTCTGTTGAAGAATCATCGCTTTCCGCCAGTCTTATTATCTAGAGGCGAGAAAGTAGGAGGAATATCATTCAAATGGACTACGTAAATATTCCTGTCGGTGTTACAATTTATTCTCGTCTAAAGAAGCTGTACAGGACACTAGTGAATCTTTGTCTTCTTTACTGCCATTTGGCGCTGAGTCGTAGAAAATTCCCTCTTTCTGCACTAAAATCAACACATGAACAATGGCCAACAACTAGGCACACAATAGACATCCCATGTGTACTCTATGATATCTTGTTTACAAGGGATTGTCACATCACATGTTCCCACTTGATTCCTTACTTTCTTAGAACCTGTATGCACGAGATGTTTTATTTACTTTGGCAACAAAGTATTTAAGATGATACAGGTCTTAAGACTACACAATTATCTATTTTATAATACTCCTACTTCATACTTTATAAATAGGGCTGTGATTAAAATACATTTGCATAATTGTTCTGTTAATTGAAACATACCGTTTCAAGAAATTGTATTTGTTTTGAGGCATTTAGAATCAATTTAAGCTATTTTTATTTGGCATATTTTCGCATATATCACCATAATTGCATATTTTTGCATATTTGGGCCATATTTGCATATTTTTGTTGCATATTCACCCCTATCATTGCAAGGTATTTCAATGAATCAATGAGTGTTCTTTGGCAGAGTAGAGTTCATCATGAAAAGGTTCCACTATTTCTGTCTGATGGTGCTCCATATACGTAAAAAGTAAGGGCTGCAATAATTTTTTTATCCTAAACTTCATGTAACTCGCCTTGATCACGCTTTTCATGGTGTTGCAGAAACTGGGAGATTTCAATTCCCATATATTGATCAGTTGATATCAAATGTCAAGAAAGTATTCTTGAAGGCTCCACGTCATGTGGATATTTTTACGACAAATTACCCTGTCCTACCTCTACCTCCCCAACTAGTCATCACAAGGTGGGGTACTACCCGTCATACGCAGTTTTTAACTGTTTTTTTTGACGTAAATAAATAAATAAATACTTGGCTGATGGCAGCTGAGTATTATCCCAACTACGTTGATCATATAAAAGATGTTAAGTCAAGATTTTCCAGTTTTAAGGTATTTGATTATTGGGTTCTAGATTTTGTTACAATTGAGAGAGTCATATATTTGCTGCAATACCTTTTCTTTATTTTGTGAAATGTAGTACATTAACTGCATCTCCCATTATTATCTTAAGAAATGAGTGGTCTTCAAAATTAAGCCCTAAATGTTAATGTTTGTCGCTTGTAACAATTTATATGATTTCTGTATCTTTTTTGCTGTAAATATATTTTCTTAATTACACTTTTTATTTATTTTTACACTTACACATTACATTACATTATTTCGCATATTTTCCTTTTTATTTACATATATTACCAAATATATTTACATATATGTGCATATTTCGCTGTTTTTATTGCATATAAATCACAACCCTATTTATAATATATATTTTTTATATATTACAATTCTTTAAGTCTTTAGTCACTAAAAGTCATTAGCCAATTAATCAAAATTTTAATTTCACTTTTCGGGAATATTGCTTGTTGTATACGACTTTCTATATTTGTGGCATGAAGAATAATACCAAAATGGTCCTTAATTGACACTTCGATAGCATAGTTGCTGTCGCCATTTTTACCAGCATTTATTTTAAGACAATCCTACGAATATCTATTACAGAAGTGAAATCCTTCATGACTAAATCTCCAATGAGGCGAATTTTCATGCTCAAGTTTCCAAGCACTCTGAGGTAAGTAATATTGCTAATACTCATCTCAACAATTGTCAATACTAAGACTCGTATGTTTTCAGAATGGTCAAATCTATCATTAAATATGCAGAGATCTATGCAGAGATCAGATTCACGATTCTTATGAATAACTGGCTTCTGGCTTCAATTTATCACTGATAACCTTATAACTTATACACTCTCTTCTTTTTATGAACAATACAAATTCCATTAAATACTGACGTTTGGAAATGATAACAAATGATGCATAATAACACGCACTTTCTTGCATTATTTGCGAGGGCTGGAATATTACAATAATACACAAACTTGCAAAAGTGTTTCCAACTAGAAAACTGGCAGTGCTACAACAGCTCTTACTTTCTACCATTGTTGGAAATAGTTATGTAATATTGAAATATTGCAATTTCTGCCCTACTAGCCCCTCAGCTATAACTTAAAAAGTCCAATTCAAGAAATACAAACGAATCGCTTCTGGTTCATATCTGCACTTATTTCGATTGTCAGGAACAGATGTCATTTGTTACTTTCACAATCGAAACATCACTAATAAATTTGACTGTTACAGTGTTTGCAGCACATAATAGAGAAAAATTAGAATAATTTCACACAAGCCTGCCTTGATTACACTGAAATGAGCTTTCAATTTTTGAATATCATAATCAGCAATCAAAACTTCTTAGTGTAAAGTAATGTGTTAGTTGTAAATTACAGCTATTAACATACGTAGTAATGTTATCAGTGTTATTACTGCCAAGGCCAAAAGGTAAAAATCGAGGCGGATCGTAGTGGAGCCGGCAGTATTAACACTAATATTTCGTGGTATGTTCAGCATTTTATCGGTCACCATATAATCTCACGAATTAAGCGAAAGTTTACATTGCTGCGATAGTAAACACATGAATTCTGTTGCTGCGGCACGTTAGTACGATATTGTGGGATTGGCTTGCGATATATCTATATAAACAATATTCGTATACCTTGGTTCGAGAAAGATGGATGCAAATAATTCTCCTGAACCTAAAGAAATATAAAGAAACGACGTTCCATTAGGAAATTGGGACGTTGACTTTCAGTGGCGACACCTTCACATCGCCAGTCAATATTATTATGGGAGCAGAGTTTTATTTGGTGGAGTGTGAGAAAAATGAGGTTATTTTACCTAATAAACATTTTTATAATTGTACTATTAATAATATTACAATTAAGAATTATTATTCCCCAAACCAATGTGAGATGCTTCTGAATTGTTTGAATCTGATTTGTTTTGTACATCGCCATGTTTTTTTTCTTAACAAACACTTGACTTGCAATGAATTGATGATTGTTTAGGTTGCTAAGGAGGGTAAAATCCGTTGCTAAGGATGTTAAATTTCTTAACATACAGGTAGGTATAAGTGTACTTAACAAATCTGCAGGGTTGCATGTTAACAAAGGTTCAAGACGCCTGTGACCGATAAAATTTATTACCTCCCTTCTAAATATTTCTTTTTATAAGAATGTTATCTACATCATACAAATATCACGACAGCCAACATTGTGATGAATTCTGAAGTATTTTGAAATCTCTGTATTGCGATTTTCGACGCGTCAAAGAAGCGCGCGAAATTCGAAATCCGATCTTTACGGTACTTTGCTACATAGAGGGAAAAATATAAAGAAAAATTTGAATTTGAACATAAAACTACGCAAAAATACACATATTTTCTAAAACTAGATCATGACCGTATTTGAAGATCTGTTTCAGATGAATACATTTCATTAAAAAAAAAATTAGATTCACAATTGTAGTTGTAGGTAGTCACTGAACCTTTTTCGAACTTTTGCAGTTTACGATCGATTGCAGCCAGATCGATTGGGGAATAACAATTTTGGTGAAAATCCTGCTTACAACGAAACGCTAGTGTTGTTCACAAACAGAAGGACGGACAGACGTTTTGCCCTCAATTGATTTTTCGGTATCAATGACCCAAAAAACATAGCTTCTGATTACACAACGTGTTAGATGAAGTAATTTACAGGGACAAGATTTATCCTGTAATCCTCCTTGATAATTTTTGTCACTAGTGCCCGGCAATTCGTTACTAGTGCCCGGTTTTTCTGTCGAAAATTCGCCGTTTTTTTCCGCAGCTTTACAATACTTTCTCTATACTACGTAAGCAGTAGCGAGAAATTAAAAATTGTTCCGCGCTGGAATCCTAACTCACATCCCCTATAGGGCAAACGCCAGTCACGCTCACCTACACCATCAGGAAAACATACACTAGACCTTCCCGTCGCGTAAATAGTATTTATTTGCATTTTCAATTATTTTTAAACGCCGAGATTTTTATATACATTATTTGCAGACGGACAGACGTGCAGGCAAAAATATGGGCAAGCAGACAGGCAGACGGTTTGCTGTCCATCAGTTTTGCGGTATCGAAGAATCAACAAAACATGGATTCTGACTACACAACGTGTAAGAGGAAGTAGCTTACTTCATATCAGAACAAGATTTATCCACTTTTTCGACACCTAGGCCCCAGAATATAAGCTTTTATGTCGAAAAATCTCCGATTTGCACCCCCACTATTACAATACTTTCTCTTTACTACATACGTAGTAAGCCGAGAAGTAAAACAAACACCATTTGATGCGTGAATAGATATGCACAATTTAATGTTGAGTTCTAGTAATGTAGAAAAGAAGAATGTGAATATTAGTGAGTCACAGTATTGAGAAGATCCATGTTTTAATACGTATAAAAAATTTTAATAATTCGCTGCTGAGAGCTTTCTGAAAATTTTGCATGTTAATAACAAATTATTGCACCCGTGAATTTTCATCTACTGTTGCTTATATTTGAGAAAACAAAAGTCACCAATCTCCTGTAAACTTTCTCTTACATTTGGTTGGAAAGACAAACGTGGGATTGCTTCTTATCTGTATTTCGGTAAAGAAACTAGCACGATGCTTGTCATGCTATATAAAAGGCCAATACATGTTTTCTTCTTGCTTGTAGTACCCTTTTTGTCGATCTAGAAAAGTGAATACAAACCTTCACCCAACAAGACCTCCCGAGAACGGCATGTAACGTTGATGATTATTCGATGTAAGTTACCGTGACAGCATGTTGCATGTCTTCCTCTTCACAGAAGAAGGTGAACATAATGCCCTCTAACTTAAAAATGAAAACTTTACGTTTGCTTTATACTTGATGCTTCCCCATAAGCAGCTAAGGAACATTTTTGTTTAAACTAGTCGTGTTTCAACAGCATACTTGTTGCGTTATTTCTAACATTTTCAATGTTTGAAAATTCAGATAGTTCAATGAACATGAGAAAAAAGCAATTTTTTTCAATCATCCTTTGGCGGGAATATATTTTCAGAAAATGCCGAAGTATATTACTATAACACTCGACGTAGAAATCATATTCATCAGGTGACAGTATCAACAGCTCATTACAAGAAAATCACATACAATACATGTACATTATTTTACAATACTTTGCCAGATGACATTAAACAATTAAATTCGATAGAAAAGTTTAAATCCAAAGTGAAATCGTTTCTGCTGCATAACTGTTTCTATACAATTACAGACTATACTGAGCATCACAAGGAAAGTAACATTAATTTTAACAATGTTACTTAATGCATTATTTACCATTTGGACTGTATAAATGTGTATAAACAACCTGTAACAAGTATTGTACTGCAGCCACCGGGCCAATGACCACCATCTCGATCAGGTTTTTCGTCCAGTTTCCCTGATCCATTGAGCAAATGCTGGCCCCTTGTTTTGCTTCTGAACGTATTTGTAACTTCATTATCTGTTCACGTCTTCTAGAATTCATTGGGAAATATAGTTATTCAAATTATCGTTTCCATGTTGTTGAGACAGGAAGTATTATTCATTGACGAAGGACATCATGGATAAGAGCCCAAAATGTATTGCTAATTTATCCTTGAAAATCGATTTTATTACATGAGAGCTTTTTTTTAAATTCAAAATTCATGTAATATATGACATAGTGTAGGGATCACAGAATTTTGAAAATGTGCACAGAATTCACTTCTTCCCATAGCACGTCATACGCAGTTTCAACGGTTTTTTGACGTAAAATAAATAAATAAATATTTTTTTTCTTTTCCGAGGAAGAATAAAAAAATATTTGGGGGCCGCTTTTAGGGGAAAAAATTATTGCCTTTATTTCAAGCAATAATTACGCGAAAACTGCTCTTATTTTCAAAACATCCTATATGACATTATTTTAAAATCTAATTTTTTAGAACAGATTTTATTAACGAAAAAAATATCTATCGTCAATATTGTAGTTTCGAGAGGATTAATCTGTTGCTATTTTAATAAATATAGAGAGTTGGGACGTGCGCCATTTTTTAGAATCCTTTGCAATAACCGACGAAAAAAATAGTTATTCTTATTTTAAGATATATATTTGAAGAACAGATTTAATAAGGAAAATATGTTAAATATATAATAGTGTATAATTAATATAATAAAAATATTAACTTTTGCAATTTTCGAAAATTCAAAGTTAAACGAAAGAGATTTGCACCATTTTAAACGTCATTGAAACTATTCAAGGGAAATTTTTAATTAAAATATTCGGAGTGATTTTTCAGCAAAGTTTGAAAATGTAGTCGAGGTTTCATGTAAACTACTCACAAGAATCAAAATAGCCGTTTGAAACCTCGCAACCTCCAGTTCTTCCAGATCAATTGAGGAAAATCAATTCTGGAGAAAATCGTCTGAACGTTTTAAGCGCTAACGTTGATCACAGATTGACCAGCAGATGGACAAACAGACGGACAGGCAGGCAGAAAGACGGACAGGCAGACAGAAAGACGGACAGGCAGACAGAAAGACGGACAGGCAGACAGAAAGACGGACAGGCAGACAGAAAGACGGTCAGGCAGACAGAAAACGGACAGGCAGACAGAAAGACGAACAGGCAGACAGAAAGACGGACAGGCAGACAGAAAGACGGACAGGCAGACAGAAAGACGGACAGGCAAACAAAGAAGGACTGACAGGCAAATGGACGGGCGAACATTCAGACGGACGGGCGGGCAGGCAGACGAACAGACAGACAGACGGGCGGATGGGAAGGTACGTGGACAGAGGCTGGCGGATACACCTGCAGGCGGATAGACGGGCAGGCGGACAGATGGGCAGGCAGACGGACAGGCGGATGTTTGTCGACAAATAATTTTCTAGTACCGACAACACAAAACGTGAACTCTGTCTACACGTATTAGAGAAAGTGATACATTATACTATACATAGGAACATTTTTTTTCACTTTTTCCACACCAGGGCCCACAATACGAGTTTTACTGTCGAAATATCGCTGATTTCTGCTGCGGCACTAAAATACATTATCTGCACTTCTTACGTACGTTGTACGGTGAGAAAGTAAAACAGAATGAGAAGTGTTTCGTATCGCGCCAGACCTTGGAGGAACAGGATTCATGATAAATATGAAGTAGGATATTTTAAGACTACGCAAAATGTAGGTGACGGGGGAAATGGAGGGGGATAGCAATAAGAGTACCTAATTAAGTAGAAGTAGAGAAGATAGGGAAGGCAGTTAAATCCCTGTGCCTGTACCACAGCCTGTGCGACATTGACGTGCTATACCCGCTATATGTCGTCCCCATCGAAATTTTAAACAGTGAACTTGAACCCAAAAATCTCAATGTATAAATTGTACCTACTTTCTTGAAGACGGGTGTATGTAGTCAAGAGAAAGTTACGTAATACTGCAAAAAATGTATGTCAACGTTTTGTGCGTTTGGGGAGTCTCTGTTATCGAATAGTTTTTAGAAACGCCTGTCACACACACCCACATATACAGACACAATCAATTTGATATTAAATTCTCTGAATTTTCGAGGATCAAAAAAGTTCAAAGTTTTGGGACCTTCTTGAAGTATTGAATTTTTTAAGCTAGAGATGTTTTTGATAATTATTTTTCTTCAAAATTAGGCTTTTGAATGATGTCAAAATACGTGTAGGTTTCCTATAATGTTAATACGAATTGTGGCAATTTTAAAAAACTACCTAATTATACAAGATTTTCTGAAAATCTGCCCCGAATTTCTGACTCTTATAGAACAAATTACTCTCACATAATTATTTTCATTAAAACCTCTGAAATTTAGAAAACTGTACAGGTTCACTTTTTTCGAACCAATGGTACACCTTCAATATTGAGGCGAGATATTTCTTTCCTAACGCAATGTGTTCGTCTTTATTAGTACTTTAAATGATATCATGCATAGTTTGTTCAACATATTAGTAGTTCTCATGTCATTTTCAATGAAATCGGTGACAATTTTCCAAACATCCGTAAACAAGTTTTTGAAAAGAGCTCCAATTGTTTGTTTCCAAATTTTACGAATATATTAATTAAATCATATAACATTACCGCCATTCTGAATTAAAGTTTTGAACTTTCAAAAATTATACATATGTATTATTTAAATATCTCTCATTTTAATGTTTAGTTTGCGGGTGCATTTTATAATTTAATGCATTTAAAACTGCATAAATTAACTAAATAATTTTAATTAACGAATTCTGAAATTGCAAACATTCCTGATTCGTGCTTCTTTTGCGGTTCGTAAGCTTTTGAAGCTAGCTTTTCACATATTTTTCCCCGCCGGCACAAGGAGGAGGAGGTTGTGTGGCGAGCACAACGCTCCGCCCGGCCGGCTTTACCCTCAGGAACGATCCTGATTCCTCTCACATGGAAAGGGGCCTTAGTCGACCTCAGAGCCGCCCTGAATGGAGATTACCCGATAAAAATCCCAATTATGTCGAGATTCCTGCCACTGAACCACTGCGGCTCCATATTTCGTAACACATTACACATACGAGAAGTATGTGCAATTATAACACCACTAAATTCATGAAGTGACTACCCCTCACAAAACAATTTGATGAAATTATTACACCTCCCGCGATACTAGGCGCGAGCTTACAGAAACCATTAAAAAACAAAAAATAAGAACACTAAGTTTCCCGAAGGAAGGCGGCATTGATAAAAATTCATTGATCCTTACCCTTTTTCAGTCCCATTGGGCAGTCCGGGTCTGATCTGCACACTCTGAAGAGGTACCAAAACAACATACGCAGCGAAAACTAATGAATGGTTGTGAAAACGAAGTTGCAAAGTGAGGAACAGCTACGTGAACTGCACGACTGAAACTACGGCTGGCACAAGCGCGAAAAGCGTGAAGGTATTACAGATGATCAGATAGTAGCTAGTAGAACAGATCGTTTGATATTTTCTTCATTATAATCCATTTTGACGGTCAACTACACTGCATATTTAAGCAACTAATACAGCAATGCAAAATACAACTATCCACATATTAATTAATTATGATAAATTATTCATAATTCCATGAAGATGTGAAAATGATTCCATCTATTATCTGTGAAAGTCCCCTGGATTTCACTACGCTTCCATAGCCAGCTTTCATACAGTGTCTTAGAAAGTTAATAGAGAATTTAATGACGATAAGGGAACTTTAAAACCTATCGGTCTTTGATCTCAATCCAAAAACCTTTTAAGCAGGACCTGTTGATCATTTGGTATATCAGCGTCTATTGTCACGTCGATATTCATTATGCAACGATGTCATTACTTTCAAAGAATTTGAAGAGATGTGTTGACAATTTATTATTTTACATTGTTCATAAAATTTCAGACCTCAAAGACAAAATATAGTATTTTTTGAGTTCATAATAATAGAGCCAACAACATTTGAAATTTCCAAATTTGAACATGGAACCTGGCACTACCACACATTAGTAATTTTTTCATGACAGTTTCACTTAACTACACATTGATTTTATATTTTTATGAGGAGAAAAGAAATCACAATGAAGGAGGAAAACTGAGTGGCGACAATTTTCGTTAGCAATACGTGCATTGCACGGCATTTTCATCCTTTATTTTAACAGGGAAGTAAACACATTCCAAAACATGATGGACAACTTCTAATATTTTAGGGGGAAACGGAATAACTGACATAATTATTAATATTTCAGTTATACAAGATCGATGTACCGGTATCGAAAATCATCAACAAAAATCTTTCTCTTAAAAAATCAGGGAAGAAATTGGAACATTCATAAGTAAATCTTCACTCAAGAGCTAAACACATAATTAAACACACGTGAATGAGATATTGAAAAAGTATGTATAATCTGACACTATTAAACTTATAATAATCTTACATTTCTTCCGGCTGTATCGCCGGATGGGTTTGGAGCACTTTCCTCCCATTGCTACCAGTTGCGTACGGTGACACAAAACATCTTCATATGCACAGCACTATGATGAGGTGTGACAGCCGCTCTTCACATTCTCACGATAATATCACTGAAGATAGCCTGACAACACAAACACATGACACCTCGGATCCGAACGATTCACGGGACAGACACTATGACGCAAACATTTCCCACGATAAACACCGAAACGATTTCCAGTAGTCTCGAAGACGAAGGTAATGACGTAAAAGCCGAAAACAATCTCAACCAATCGCGCTTACCCTGGGCTCACATGGGGAAGCTCTGACTTTCGGGACATGCAGAACTTCGACGATGCCTTCTGAACACTACTTAGTATTGATAAGAGAGAACGGTGGGGGAGCTTCTACCGATAACATGCATAATCATTCTACGCACACTTCTAACGGGTATGCAAACCTCGTTCGGGGCCAGCTTTTGTGTACTACTTGCCCCACCGGGAACCCTAGTGGAGTAAACACCCGGCAAGTGGCGCTTTTCAGAATCACAGTGTCAACGACTTCCAAGTGCTGCTATGAAATCGGCGCGTGTCTTCTGGCATCGAACGAGATAAGCTCTATCGACGCCGCGGATTCATCGGAGCTGTCGGCATTGTCTCGGCACACTGACTCACAACCACGGTGTCCCGGCACGACGAGGTGGTGTTGTGACTGCGAAGCCCGAGGGGAGTGGTGTTTCGCGTCGGCGGCGGCTGCGCTTCGGCCGGCGGTCTTCGCGCGCGCGAACGTTGTGGGGGCAGCAACGTACTCCCTCCGGCGCGACGGCGGCGGCGGCGGCGGCGGTGGCGGCGGCGGTGGCGGCGGCGCGGCCCCAAGCGTGGCGAGCCGGCCGCTGCTTCGCGCCGAGCCGGGCCGCGCCGCGCCGGCAGGAGACGTGTCTCCGGCACCCGGTTCCGTACCACTGCGCAGCGCAGTGCAGCGCGGCAGCACGCCGGCGGCGGCGCGGTGGCGGCGGCGCACGTTGGCCGCACCACACATCCTCGCGGACAAATCTTTAATGAGCTTGGACCCAGGTAAAACAAGTCATCGGCCGACTTTCTTTTATATTTCTGGAATCTTATGGAATACGTTAAAATGAAATGTGGACTACACTGGTAGCTGCTTGGCTGACCGGGAGACACTGCGTCTTAGGCACGGGTGCCCACGTTGCAGCCGCCGTTTTGCGACCTTCCTCAGGGCGAAATGCCCTGAGGAAGGTCGCAGGGGCGGAAGGCCTTTTGTCCAGAGGAAGGTCGCAGAATGTCGGCCGAAATGTTGGCACCCGTGCCTAGGACGCGACGTCTCCCGGACAGCCAAGCAGCTACTGACTCCGACCGCGGAAGCCTACGCTCTCCATATATCCACCGAGAAAACATCTTCAGGAAGTGAAAAAGCAGCCCTAATTTAGAGGATGGATAGTTGCAGTTTTATCGTTTCGCTAAGAAAAAAAAATCATTCTGAACCAAACTGACGAAATGTTCCAAAGAAATGCAATCGAAAAATGTTTAATTTTTGTTTTTTAACGTATACTTCAAAATTATTATCGGCATGGGTCCCTTGGAATGAATTTCCTTGCCGAAGAAAAAGAGAGAGAAGGTTAGTCTTCACTTTCCCAAATAGAGAAAACGACCTATCGTTTTCTACCAGATTTGAAAAATATTTTATTTTGCGTAAAAATGGAACTGGGTATACAACTAGTGGTCCTGCAATCACATTATAAGCATAATAATTTGTAACTTTAAACCTCTCGAAACGAGAGAGTACCATGACAACCTGTACAATTTTTATAACTGCACTTAGCTCTCTATTCGAAAAAAAAATAAAGAAAAAAATTTGAGCCGTTTTTGTGAATTTTTTAAATTTCCTTTATTTAAGCAAAAATTGCACTAAAATTACTCATATCTGGACAGTTTAGGAGCTAATGTTAACCACTGACGGAAGAACAGACGGTTTTTCACAAACCAATTTTTCAGTATCGAGTCTTTTTCTCGCTACTTTCCGCTGTATCATTAAAAAAACTTTCTCTTTACCACGTAAGTACGTAGTAGGCAAGGAAATAAAAAGTCTTCAATTTTTAATGCATTGCCGTTATAAATCAATGCAATAAATCAGCTTTCAAACGCATGTGACTGCTAAATTGCTTTACCTGGTTTCGTTACTTTTTACTGTATGTTTGAAAGAATCAACGTAAAAGTGCTGCACTCAGTTTCCTTGATTAATTATAATGTTTATACGACATTATTTTTAAGATCTATAATTCAAATACGTTCATCTCTCGTTAATGATCGCACATTTTTGGGAAATGTAAGAAGTGTTGTCCAATTGTTGAGTGTCAAAAACATATTAAGGCCAACAATCACTAATCTAGATAGGGAGGAGAGACAATTCTGACAAATTGTCTGAATAGGTTAACACGACAACCTCATGTATTTTCAAAATCTCTTGTGTTAATTTTCTCAACTCTCCACAGCGCCACATAAAAGGGTTCTGATTTAGTTAATTCATTAGTGAATCCGAGCGCATCAACGGGTGAGGTTATTAGTCCCGTAAGTGTAGTGTACGTTTTTATTGCGGGAGGGGACGGAGATCTTCCCTCGCTGGATGACGAGATCCGGCGCCGACCAACCCGACGACTTGGAGTTTTTCCACAAACCAGGGATCTCCCACCAGCGAGACATCACCCCAGTCAGGACAAGCTCTGAGATCCCAAATGGTCTCCCGGGTGATATACTGCATGAAAGTGTGTGTGTGTGCGTGTGTGTGTGTATGTAAGGGATAAGTATAAGAAAAAAGAAGGTAAGATTGCGTGCGGTCCGTGGCCCATTTGTTAGGGTACACTACTGCTCCGGCAACCTCCTGGTGTAGATCGGAGAAATTACAGAAAACTACCGATAAAAAGAAGCCGGCCGCTACAATTCTCCTCCGGACAGTCGCTGAATTCGACCTAGCAATGAAGCTAATGTCGAAAATCCTACCACAGTCGCGACTCGAACCCTAAGACACGGTCAGAGGCAATGCAGTGGCATCTATTGATGCCCTGAGCTACCTCGGCCGGTAGTTGAGATATAGTATATTGGCATTGCACGTAGGGCTACAGCTTGACAATCGCAGGTCCGCGATTTCTCACACCCTAGATTACATTCAATAAAATGAACTGAATCGCATGTGCTCAAATCACACAATAGGCCAGTCTGGCTACAGAACAAGATGGAGAATTATTAGTGAAGTAGGATGACATGAGTGTGGTAATGATGGAGACCGTACACGACGCCGAGAAAACAAGATTATCCCCTACATCCACAAAAAACGCTAGTTACAGGTCCCCTCAAAGTTGAGTCGTCTTCCTCCCTTCAGATATCTGCGCCAGCAGGGAACCGCCCCATCCGGAACAACGTCTGAGCTCCTAACTGCTCACCCGACATATGTGCCAGTGTAGGGCATGTAAGAGAAATGTGTGGTGTCTGGAAGGGTATAGGAGAGAAAATAATGAAAAAGGAAAATTTGCGTGCGATCCGTGTCCCTTTTTTGTGGTACTGAGCCGGTATTCGCCCAGTATTGGTCGGAGAAACCTCGGAAAACTACTGAACCAGCCGTTAGAACTTCCCTGTGGACACAGACTCGACCTACTTATCTAGCTGGTGTCGAAAATCCGTTACCGTGGGAACTCGAATTTAAGGACTTCAGAGTCTCTGCAGTTGTTGCCCTGAGACATCTCTGCTGGTCCATATGGCTTTTCTTGTGATATGAAAAATACCAATATATTTTAGGTTTTTCCTGTCTCACTAATATTAGCGTCAGAATCATAATTTATTGCACACAATTTGCACAAAACAGACGGTCAGGAGCGAACGGGATTTCATTCAAAGACAAACGCTGATTCTTTACAGGATCATGGACCCTCTTCTTGAAGTGTTTTGTTTAATAATATTCTACTGTATCAACAGTGCAATGAGGACATACAAATTATATTTTTAGCTGCGAGGCAAGTAGGATGTCCACTTGGGATACAATGAACTCGCATCTGAACTTTGATGACCAAAATGCAGTAACAACATAACATGTCCCCTTCAGCGTTTGCTGGCCTGAGGAGGCTTCAATTGTGTAGCGTCGCCTGGTCCGACGCCGGTGCGTCGGGCCGCTTCGGGGAAACCCGCGTTAAGCCGGATGGGGGTGGAGGGTGGCGGCGCCACGCTGCGCCGGTTGGAAAAGCCCTTAGGAATCCCGGCTGGAATTTCCTTCAAAAGGACGCTCGTGGATGCGAGTTTAAGAGATGTCGGTTGCAGCTCTGGAAAGGCTGGCCAGCGAGCCGTGTGACGCCCGCTGCTTGTAGGGTGGGGGCGAGCCGGGGATATTTAAGGCCGCGCCGACAGGCGCCTCGCGGGATACGCTGGGTGTCGAAAGACGAGAGGTATCTCCAGTGCAATCCTTGCACGTGATCTTCGGGTCGAAGATCGGTTTGGCGACAAGCCATGTAACTGGTGTAGTTACGGGACTCTATGTCCGACAGCTTCGCACCTCGCGTTGCTTTTTGCTGTTTCCGAAGCAGTGGTTCTGGGCGAAGACCTAGGGACGGTCGCGGGGTTTCGCGGCTAAGAGAATTGAAAGGTTGCCAAGGGGCTAGATTTTTGTATTATAATCATTGTACATTAATTGTAAAAATTCTGTAAATATATTGTATATATCAATCAGAACAGTCGTCTGTGTTTTTCACTCTAGTACGTCACAATTGCCTCCTTGGAGAGTAACCAAGCTGATGGTCCAATGTCTTTTGTTAAAAATGACTTTTCTGCATGTCTTTTATCTCAGATCTACTCTAGAATTTCAAATTACTTGGTGATGGACAAATAATCTTATTATTTACAGTGAAGATTATCTGAAAATGTCTGCTATAAATTGTCGGTTAGTCGAGTCACATAATGTGGACTACGCAAGCTCGGGTACGAAAACTTAATAAGGAAACAGTAGTTTATTTATGAAGACCACGAAGTGGTAATTTTTCGAGCGATATGGTTTAGCAACCGAGGCAGAGCGAAGCTGATTTTGTTAGTATTCCGAGTTGGAAAAAATCACTTTGGGGCCGAGTTGCATAAATTTTATTATTTGCACTAACCTCTGACTTAAATTTACTTCTTTTGAAATTTACTTCATAAAGATGCAACTCTCTTGTCATCAGAAATACTTCTCAACTGAAACGGTCGGTGAGATTATCCCTATAGTCATTGGAGTAGCAGTCGCAATAGGTTCAATAGGCTTTCAGTTTCAAGCATTACTAATACTTGGTTCCATTTAGTATTTGAATATTATGTTGGTATTATATGCTTCCTTTTAGGGCCTTATTCTGAGATATTTTTCGTCCTAAACGTAAATGTGAAGTTTGTAATACTATAAATGATCCGTGAAATACAACTTCGGAAGTGTGTGCGTGAAGAAAAAAGTGTTCTCATTCGCAGATGTTTAACTAAGAAAATGCACGAGTAAATAGTAAAACACAAAATTATAAGTACCATACGTTATACGAAATCATCTACTAAATAAACTGGCGAGTGTGTGAAATTTAGGAATCGGGTGATTCACCAGCACACTAGGCATCTGATGGAGCGTCATCAGCAACTATCTTTTGGGTGTGAAGAACATTAGGTTTTGAAACTGCCTTTAAAGTAAAAAAAAATCAATTAAAAAAAGTTAATCTGTTTTAATAAATTCTATTGCAATTCGCGCAGCATTATATAACTTTCTCTCTACTTCGTAGCGAGAAAGTAAAAATATCAGAGAAGGTTTATAAGATACGGAACTTCGGTTAATCGAGCATTTCTATTCAATGAGTTGTGGGGATTTATATTTTTGTATAATAAAAAACTGGTATAATAGTAACAATACGGTGAATCCCGAGCAAAAAAGTTAATGAACACCAGCTGTTAGAGCATGTTGGTGAAATTCACCCAAGCTAGGTTTCTCCAAGGATCCACCTGAAGGTGACGTGACGTACTTCTTAGGAACATTGTCAATATTTGTGAAGATCTTCGTACCGCGCCATTGGCGCGTTGTCTCATGTTTCGTCCATTTAACTGTGACCTCCTTGAAACTACATTTACTACCTGCCTCATTATATTCATATAAGCACTTTATTTTCAAACCCATCATCACTACAACTCCGTATTGCATAAATATTTGAATTTAGTTGTCTAGTCACATATATTTGGCCATTTATGCACTCTTGAATATTTCCTGGCCGATGAGATTCTTAGGTCTCGCATTGATAGTTTCGACGACAATAATAATAACTACAACAACAACAAAATCCAGCTATCAACACACTGCTCTTCTCTGGTCCCTCAGGCCTTATCAACACCACAAAATCGTCGTCGAGAATCGAACTCAGAACATACTGCACAGAAGCTAGCATGCACATCAAGAAAGAAATCGTGCGTAAAAACCACCTGAAAGTAAAATAAATTCCTTTAAACATTTAACTGGTGCCTGCATTTCCTACACACACACGAAATTTATTGCACAGAATACGAAGGAATGTACGTGACATTTCGACGATTGCAGCCGCTTTGTCTCAATTCTATACAAGGTTCAGTCCAAATGACAGGCGACCAAGTAATCGTCTCTATTTCATTGATTCTTTCTTTCTTTCCCTGTTTCTTTATTTGCTTTTCTTTTTCTTTCTTTCTTTTCTCTCTTTCTTTTCTTTCTTTCTTTCTTTCTTACATTCTTCGCCTCTACCTACAAACCACATGTCCATATCTAGGTAAATAATGCCCCTCACATGTAATCAAATTCCTTGAACTCAGCATAAATAATTTGGTTGAGTTGAAAGAAATATTTCTTTCCAAGATACTTTTGGATCCTACCCTTTAAATCAGGCTCGGGGAGGGGGGGTATTCCAATGAATAGCAAGACAATCAAAAGTGTTTGTATGTGGGCAGCGTTTTACAACGTGCGTCGTATTGCTATTTTCTCCTGTGAAGTTGATATTGATTAATGAACTACAAAGGATACCCCCGGATAATATGGTAAAAAATTCCCCTAAACCAAATGTATGAGTAGTTACATTATAATTCTATCATGAAAATAATATTTCTGAAATGTTTCTTAGCACCACCCTCACCCCTCTACAGTCAAAATCATGTTTTTTTAATTTTAATGTTTTTCGGGCACATAACATTATTTTAGTGTTTATTACAATTTGTATACATTGTTGAAGCACCCAGTAATATTTTGATTTTGGAATTTAGTTACAAATTATCATTTTTTAAAATCTTTCTAATCCTTCGCATAAGTATATCAATAAATAATTGACAGATAAAAATTCACAGAAAATAAAATAGTTCCTTTAATTTTATCGTGAAAGGTCATTTCGGTATTTTCCTTCACTTTAATTTTACATTGATTTCGTCTTCTCTTTTCTGACTACCCATGCTATGGAGAGGGAGCACCGAAAAAACTAAATATGCAAGATTGTAAAAACGAAAGTTCATAAAAGTCGTATTTTGTAGAATACTGCCGAAGAACATAATCCGGATCCAACCGTTCCCCCTTGAATTCCGCACTGTCGCCCATCTATCCTTCACCTGTACCCGACCTGTCCCGCATGATTTCCCCATTTGTCATCTCTAGCCGTCCTCCCAAACACGTCAACTTCAGAATTTACTTGTCCTCAAGAAAAGTCGGGTCCTCATGACATATGCAAACCTGGTGTAAAAGGCCTTCGGAGACCTAGGCGCGTCTCAGTTATTCGCGATTAAATACGTGTTGCAATACTTTTTTCTTCGTTGTTTTTGTGTCATAATCTGCACTTTTTTTCTTTTTTCTCTTTTCAAATGTTTTTTATGTAATGGGGTGTAATTCTCCATTCACCAATATCACACTTTCAAGGTTTTGTGTCGATAGTTTCTTATAACTGCCAAAAACTATAGTCTTTCTTAGCGAATGACATACTTATGCAAAGGATTAGAAAGATTTAAAAAATGATAATTTGTAGCTAAATTCCAAAATCAAAATATTACTGGGTACTACAACAATGTATACAAATGTATAGTAAATATTAAAATAAATGCACAGAACTGTTGCAGTCATTTTCAAAGAATATTTAAAGTCAAGGTGATTTAAAGGCGGGAAAATGGATTTTACTTTTTTAACTGCAGCCCAAGTGTCGAACAAATCTGAAAAAATTCACAATTTGTGTTTTAAGAGGAACGTTTGAGATTTTTTCGAGCCTGTTCCATGGTTCTAAGACGTAATAAAAATATTTTTTGTAGTTTTTTCAAAACTATTGTTTTGTGTTTGAATTTAGGTCTGACAAAATATAAAAAAAATATTTTTCTGATAGTTTAAATTGTTTTCTTGTTTATCATGTTTTTTCAGTCAGATAAGATAATGTTATGTGCCCGAAAAACATTAAAATTAAAAAACATGATTTTGGCTGTAGAGGGGTGAGGGTGGTGGAACGGGGCTAAGAAACATTTCAAAAATATTATTTTCATGATAGAATTATAATGTAACTACTCATACGTCATTTCCTTAAGGGGAATTTTTTACCATCTAATTCGGGGGTACCCTTCATCTGAATGGTTATGAATGATGGCAATAACTCAAATGCTTGATAAGTGGCTGATCCGGTCAAACGAGCTTCAGAAATGAGAATTAAAAACTTTCATTTTCGGAAACGAATATCGAACCAACGTTCTACTTTTAACTTTCTCGCCCTTACATCGTACGAAGAATTGTAATCCTGCACCGGAAAACTGCGAATTTTCGACAGAAAAACTCTTATCGCCGGGCCCTCGTAACGAAAAAGTGGGTAAATCTTGTTTCAATATATAGCAAATTATTTCCTCTAACATGTTTCGTGATCAGAATCAATATTTCGCGGGTCCTTGATGCCGAAAAATTGATTGACGGCAAAAGGTATGTCTGTCCGTCCTGTCAGTTCGTCCGTCTGTGGGCAATGCAAGTGCCTAAACCGTTTAGCCAATTTTCTCCACAACTGATATTCTTCGATCAATTTAAAGGAACTCAAGGTTCTGTTAGTTCGAAATGTAAATTATAATTTTTGGGAATACTTTACATGAAGCCTCAACTACATTTTTAAAATTTTCTTAAAAATGGTTTCAATTTTTTTTCATCCGATAGTGTAAAAGAAGCTTAAGAGAACGGTGCAGGTCTCATTTTCTTTGAAATGTCTTAATTTTCGAAAATTGCGAAAGTTAAATTTTCCAATTTAAAGTTCGAATCAACAATGTAACATCAAGAACTTTCCAAATCACGCAGGCGTTCCTCAAGGATCAGCACTTGAGGAACGCCTGCGTTGATTTGGAATGTTCTTCATGTTACATAATTGATTCTAACTCTAAATTCTCTGTTGGAGATGAAACTTAAGATTTTGATTAAATATTCTGCAATACCCAGATAATGCAATTTGTACTCGAGACCTCTATGTCAAACTGTGTCGTAGACATGGCTCATGTCTAAGAAAGCTAGTTGTGTGCTCTTTTCGGTGGAAACCGTGCGCTATGCCTTCCGTTAATCTTAATAATTGGTGCGAGGTTGAATGATTGGCTTTAAAACCGTATTGGATTTTTTTCCTGAACGAGATGTGTTCTTTAAAAACAGATCTTCAAATAAAATCATGTACAAGTTTACGGCAATTTGAGTTGTATTCGCGTAATTTTGTGTGAAATGTGGCAATTTTAAACAATTATTATCTAAAAAGCAACTCAATTTTTTTCTTTAAATTTTCTCGTCGTATGTATCAAAGAACGATAAAAATGGCGCCAATTCCGTTTCCGGCAAATTCTGTAGTTCCGAAAATTGCAAAAATATATCATTGTAAAACTACAAAATTGAAGACAGAGATTTTTCTATAAAACAAAATCTGTCTTTAAAAAACAACATATTTTAGAATTTTTATAAATTGTAGTTTTAGTGCTATTTATAGATGAAGTTCATGGAAATTATAAAAAAAATAATAAAAAACTGCTCCAAATGTTCTTTTCTTTTTACGAAGAGAACAATGAACGCGAAAGAATAGTGCAGATCGTTAAACTCTCTGAATTTTCGATAGTTGCAAAAGTTGAAAATACTGCGAGAAAGTATGTGCTGTTTGTATCACCACAAGTTTAAGTTAATCATTCCATTTGAAATATTGCTGGTGAAAATTTGGGTGATATTGTTACTGTTGAACTCGTTAATTCTAGAAAATGCTCCTGAATCCTATTTATTATCCAAAAAAACTAAACTCAGGGTTTTACTGCTCTTCTTTTGCCCTTTTACCAGTTCAGGAGCCAGGAATGAAGTATCAGTTACAGCTAACATCAATATTTCGTATTATCGTTATTTTTGGAATGGAAAACAAGAAATAACGTCTGGAAGAGCTGTGCTTACATTTAGATGGAGGGTTCCATCCACTGTTCGACGGCACCAGCCGGCCGACCGGTCGCGCGCAGCTGCCGCCCGCCCTCGCAGCCGCTCACCTCCGCCGCCACCTCGGCGTCCCCTTCCCCCGGCCCCGCCCCCACCCTCACGCCGCGCCGCCGCCGCCGCCTCCGCACGCACGCGTGCTCTTGGCCCGACGCACAGTGGGCTCAAGGTCGGAAAACGCGGCTGAACGTGACCACGTGGGGAAGGTGTGTTGCAGAACCGTGACCGAAAGCACCGTTTCCCGCAGCGTCCGCGCCGCGGGTGCTTGATTTATATGCAAAGGAAAGAAGGGGCGGCGGAAGCATAAAGGTGTAGAGGAGTGTAATGCCCCGCGCGCGGGCGCTGCTGCGCAGCTTCTTCGCCGTGCGTTCCCTTCGAGCAGGGGCTCGCCGAACTCATTCCCCGCGGATGACGTGTTCGCTCTCGACGAGCAGTTTTTGACAGATCGCATGACGAATGCGCGCTGCGAAACCTTCGAACATCCGTTGAGTCGCATCATTACGAAATGCCCTCCCACGTCAGGTTGCACTCGCACACTATCACACGGACATGCGATATCGGTGAAAAAAATGGACTTCAAATTGAAACACACCGCAACAACAGTGATTCTTGAAAAAATAAGATTTTAGACGATACATTACAATCAAAGGCTATTGCTTTTCAGCAACAGTAATAACACCTCAAATAAAATTGTTAAACTTGTTGGAGAAATGTAATATTGACATTTTTGCACATGCGTTCCAACTATCAGCTCTCCATTCACGTGGGCATAAAGTATATAAGACGAAATTCATTAGATGTTCTTTCAATTTCAATTTCGCGAACACTATTGCTGCTAAAAAGCACAACAAATACTTTCTCGTATTTTGGGTAAAATTATAAAACGTCATCTTCCATCCTTCTAACACTTCAGTCATCTCTCAGAAAACTGTAAAGCAACCAACGCATGAGAGAGTATCTTTATTTTTTTAAGCCAAAAGATTGAATAAAAATGGCACTTCTGTTATTGAATACGTCGTACTGTGCGGTATTCTTACAAAAAAGTCTAAAGGAAAACGTATTTTCTTAGGCTGGGTTCTGAACTCAAGCGGTTACGTTTACGTTCTGAATGTGCAACATGATCAACTCAATTTAGTGTTTAATTCTATTATACCTACTACATTCCATTTGAGATTTGACTGAATTGAGAGACCTTCAAATTTTGTTACCTTCGTTAACTACTTATTTGTCATTAAAAAAACAATTTGAAACTTCGGAAATTGTACTATTTATTGTTTCTTTTTTTGCAAAGAATATTCGTGTCATCGGCAAAAAGAACTGTTCTTCCGTTTTTAATAGATGAGGGCAAGTTGTTTACGTGAAGGATGAATTCACCTCAGCTATCCTGCTAGCGTCCAAAATCTTCGGGACTCGACCCTTACAACATCCCGCTCAACACCGATACCTAGGCAACGATGTTGCCGCTGAGCTCTCACAGCTGGTCAAATGAAGTGAATATCGAATGTTGTAGTACATAATTGAGATATTTAACTACGCAATTTCTTGTTATTTGAAATACTAATAGTAAGTCAGAGAATGGGTAATCAGTAGCCATAATTCTCCAGTCCTCTCTTTCCCTTTCAACAAAATGCCAAATTCGGTAGGCTTGTCTTTGGTTCGACAGTCTCCTGATTAATCTTGGCTGATTAATCAAATGACGACTTGCGTTCAATCGGCATAATTCCGTTTGGCGAGTCCCCGTTTCGCCGGTCCCGCCGATCTCTTGATTGTTATGTTTACGTCCATCATTACCGTCAATCATGTACTACATTGATTGCATATCTCAGGATCCAGCTCTCTTCTCTTGAGTTCAATTCTTGAATGAAGAAACGGTGATCCGTGATCAATCATGTTCTCTATACTTTTCGAGTACAGATGTTTGTCCATTGCCCATAGTTAACGCCTAATATAAACGATTGAAAATAATTCATTTTAACTGATTTTATGAATGCATCCAAAAGTGTTACAGCTGTATAAGTAAGATTGTCATATTGCCACTCACGAAAAAAATATCGTATCTCCATTTTTAACTTATTTCTTGAAACTGATAATCATAGACAAGTAAAATAAAAGTAGTAGTATATTGTGCCAATAATATTTTCATAGAGAAAAACTTAATATAAGTCCGTGGCGGAATCAGGATTCTTTCGTCGATTTCCCCGCATTCGAGGTTTCCAAAGAACCTGCTCTTTGCTAATGATGTATTCTTTGAAATAAAGAAACAGTAAACTGTACTATATCTACAATAACAAATGTTTCAAATGGGTTCCATAATGACAAATTAATAGCAAATAAAGAGAAAACGGTTTCAAAGCATTTTTGCATTTTAAATTAACAATCGTAATTTAATATGCTATTATAATTCGATATGGACCGATTTTCTGGAGAATAACATCCTATAGATAGCAGACTTTTAGATAACAGAAATGAATTGTACGAATAATTAGCACTTCCCACCCATGTTATCTTCGTACGCCTCTTTACTAAGCTACGAGTACTACTATTGCGTTGTCTTCTTGGCTGTCCGGGAGGTTTCATGGATTCGTTCACGTACTAAGGCCGAATTAGCCCTCTGCAAAATGCGAGTGGCGGCGACTTTATGTGGTGCTTTATATTGACGAATTCCGGGAGTACGTCTTCATCCCTGCACCTCAGTAGGAAGGGAGGGTTGTTGAGTAAGTAGGCGAGACGCAGATGCAGATGGTAGTGTGTGCGCTTCGTGTTCGCTAAGAGTATTCTGGTTTGACGGATGAGTCTACTATTGCCTTGCCTCTTGATTTACGAATCAGTAACTTTTGTAAAAAATTACTTACTCAAGGGTGGAGACACATTGTTAGCCAATAGATATGTCAATTGGCTGACAATATAACTACAATAATCGACGTAATAATCATATTAATCAGCCGCCAGTATCAACAGCTCACTACAAAAAATAACGTGTAATATATGCACAACACTATTTTACACGTTGCCAGCTGACATTAAGCGACTAAAATCGATACACAAGTTTAAGAGCCAAGTAAAATATTTTCACTTGCAAACATATTTCTACACCGATAGAGAATATATTGAGCATCAAGAAGGAAAATAATATTGATTTTAACAATAATATTTAATGTTTTACTTCGTACCATTTGTATTGTATAATTATAAAAGACGAAATATGCTTGTAATAAGTATTGTACCTCCGCTTCTGGCTCAATGACCCTTATCTCGATCAAGCTTTTCATACAGTGTCCCTGATCCTTTGAGCAAATACCGAGATGATCCTTTCTTTTCGTCTGGGCATAAATGTATGACGGGGAATCAAAAGGTAAAGGCAAATTTTATTTTCTCACTTCCGGTGGTTGGCAGTGATGAGTCTGCTGTATCCAGACAGTACCTGTGACAGTTTCCTGACATCAATATGTTCGAAATTTTCTTATGCGTCACCTTTTTTGAGTCAGTGTTCAGGTCTTCTTCAGAGCCTATTATCACGAGCGCCCTGTTGTCCGTGTTCACCAAGGAAGAAATGAGGAGAGTGATACGTTTTCTGCTCTCTGAAAGGACTAGACCTGCAGAAATTATTCATAGAATGCAGCAACAATATGATGAGAGATGGCCCCCATAATGGCAATGTATGAGTGGCTAAGTCATTTAAAAATAGCAGTGTAGCTGTCTCTGTTGAAGGACGTCCAGGTAGGCCATCAACTTTCAAAACGGACAAGAACATTGAGACATGCGACTGACTCATTATGGTCGTCGTGTCACAATTAATGAAATTGCTCATGAGATGAACATTAATCACAACTCAGCAGTCACAAATCAGCACTCATTCACGAGACTAGGAAAACTTTCAAAGGGTATTTTGCCTCAAAACAATGCTCCTCTTCATATTGCCAAGAAAACAATCCAGTGAATAGCAGATCTTGCACTGTTCCCGTGCAGTACTGTCTTAGTTCTAATCTAAGTGATTTTCACCTTTATGAAGGAACCCCTGCGTGAATCCAAGTTTTCGTCGGATGACAAGATTATGGAGGTGGTGTAAAAGTGGATCCGCATGGTGCCACAGAGTTTCTTCCAGGACGGAATTAAAAAGCTTTTCAAGAGATGGACCAACTGCTAGGAAGTTGACGGAGATTATGTCGAGAAATGTTACTTAGACTTCTTCCACAATAAATACGTCGTTTAAAAAAAAAGCCTTTACATTTTGACGTACCTTCGTAGCGACACTATTTGTGCATATTTCCTTTACCTCAGTGGGGAATATAATTATTCAAATGATCGTTTTCCATATTTTCGCGACACAAAGTCTGCTTCTTCACGTAGGGTAAAAAGGGGAAAGGATAATAGCCAAAATCTGTATCTGATGTGTCTTTGCAAATAGTTTTTATGGCACGGGAGCGACGAAGACGATCTTGCAACCTGTATTCATAATTCAATTTAATACACAGTATATGCGGTAGGAAATGGATCCTAGGGCTCTAGAAAATGTGCACAGATTGCACATCTCCCCATGATACATCACGCACAATTTTAACTGTTTTTTGACGTTAAATAAAAATAAGGATTTTTCTGAGGAAGGGAAGACATAGTGTCAGCCGACTTGATGTTTTCTTGTAAAGAATTTTTAATTTATGCTCAATTTAAAATGTATTTTACTTTCTAGTATAGAACTCACGTAGTATACATAAAGCTTTGTAATTGTGCAACAAATAACAGCAATTTGTCGATTGAAAAACCCCTTTTCGTTCCCTGAAACCGAAAACTGGATAATTCTTGCTCCTACATTTAGTTAATAACTTCATCTATATGTGGTAATGTCAGAATCCACATTCTGTGGGTTCTCGATACCGAAAAATTTGCTTCAGAGTGAAAGTGGTTAGTTTACTGGTCTCTGGACGTCCTGGGCACGGAATTGATCCCGACTGAGGCACCTGGATTTTCGAAGGGCAGAAAATAACACAGTGACCATGTCATGTTCTTGGCATGTAAAAAACCCTGGCAGCAGTGGCGGATCCAGAAGGGGGATATGGGGACCATACCCCCCAAAAGGCCTACATTTTTCATTTGTTACCTTTTTTTATTTGGCAAAGTTGATTTAAATATTGATTTATATTAGAATTATGTAATTATTTAAAAAATTGCTTAGTGTCATATATACAGTACAAAAATAATATACAATTTAATAACAAATATGTTTATTATTTAACAAAAATATATGGCCCCCTCCCACCTGCAATGATCGGCTGGTTCAGCCCCTGCCTGGCACGTGCCCGGAAAACTAAATTACTCCAGTAATTCCCAGTCTTAACGAGATCTAGCGTTCTCTCATACAAAGGGATCGGATAAAGTTCACTGGTACCGTAGCAAATTAAATTCCAAAGAATTCATTGACGGCAGAACGTGTCTGTCTGCCCGTCCACTTGTGAACAACGTTAGGGGCTTAACCGTAATTTTCATCATATAAGGATTTTTATCATAATTTCTATTTCCCAATCGAACTACTACTACGTAGCTATTGTCGTGTCTCCTTGAAGTTGAAATGGAATTTTTCAAAAGTCTCCAATTTTTTGATTTAATTTTTATATCCGATGAAGTAAAGTTCGGTTAAAATAGTTCCATTTTTGATAAACTCTGAAACTTTAACAAGTGCAAACGTTCAAAAAAATACAAATTTGTATAAGTAAGTAACAAAAAACAGAATCATAATCATTAAAATTCGAGTTTAAGTGAAAAATTTAAATAATAAGCGCAAGATATAAATTAGCTGGGAGAGAAATTACCAAAACACGTTTAAATAAACACATCTTATTTTCCATCTAAGTTCTCTCCCATCTAATTTATATTTTGTGCTTATTACCTACATTTTTCACTTAAACTCGAATTTTAATGATTTTCATCCTCAGTTTTTTGTTACTTATATTTTAAAATTTGTTTTCAATATCTTCAAAAAATCTTGTTTGTCATTTTTACTTTTAGATGAAAACATGTCCAATACTTATTTTATGTACACGCCTGATGATGTGTGAAACCTACCCGCGCAACGAGATCGTAAAAGACTTTTTGATGAATTTCCATGCTGATTGTCAATAATATATGGATATTTGTGTTTTTAATTATTGTTAATTTCATTCGAACATTATATCAATTCAATATTTATCTGTGGTCAAAAGATCAATGGTAAATAATTCAGAATTTCGTTTTAGGCAGTTCTGAGACAAATTGATAACGCATCTATATCTATGTAAATTCGTTATCACAGAGTGACTCGGAATGCATGCATCAAAATTTAATTCAGTTTTTTCTTCAGAAAAGTAAGAAATCAGAATTCAACACGATTTCGGCATTTGCTATGACGAACAATCTCTTATTAATAAAATGCGATGAGCCGATGAAAGGTATTTTAGCACGCGAATAAATAGATTTCTCCACAGTCCTAGAGCTTGAATAGTTAACTGTGCCTGGGAGATGACCGGCACGGCAGTATACAGCAAAAGCATTCATGAGACATGATTTTTCATGCATTTAAAACATCTATTTGTTCCGCTTTTTCGATCCCGCAACCCACTGTCAGTCGTTAGTCGCAGTCCGCCGTTGCTCCTTCCCGCGCATCTTGCCACGGAGTCTCGCCGCGCCCAGCCCCGCCGTCCCCTCTCCGCCCCATTCCACCGGATCATGCACTACTTAGCACGCGCTCTCCATCCCAAATGGCAGGAGACCGCTACCTGCACCGACCACGAACTCCAGTTCGATTTAGGTCGGTCGTGCATTTCTTCATTCAGGAGATAGTAAGGTCATAGACTGTCGCACAATGAAATGTAAAACTCAATATTACGATATGTTTAATTAGGGGTGACTTGGTGGACTCCAGTTGGCCGTTTTTAATTTTTTACGCATCTCCGATTAAGAGTGATTCTTTCAATAGAAACTACAAGCATTAGGATACCTTATGGTATATTTTATTTGTGAATGTTTGACTGTCGACGTTGACTTGAGACTTTTAAGTAATCAAGTCCCGATGTGCCAACCAATCCCTCTTGTGGAGCCTTGGGCGTAGATAGATCATGGGTTAGGTTGGCACCAGCATGTTGTAGGTTGACACATGAATTTCTTTACTTACACAAATAAATGTACAAACTTAATCACCGTCTTGTGTTTGCAGAACAGACTCACTTTAAAAAGTATAGCAGTCATAGTAGTTTCAAAATTAAGTACTTAAAAGCCTAATTTAATTTAGACTTTCATCTCTTTAATTAAAAAAACTTCTTGTCTTTTTTTGGAACATTAAGTAAGTAACTTTATTTAAATTTCAAGTTTCACGATAAAGAAAATTTTAATTTCAGATAGACGAGCACCGACCTGGATGGCCGAGGTGGTTAAGAGCGAGTACCGACTCAGCGCTTCGGTCCGAAGGGTCGCGGGTTCGAGTCCCGCCTTGGGCATCGCTGTTTGTCCCTTGACTTTGTATGTATATGTTGTCGCGGAGGGCCTCGCGTTCTGCTGACCCCAGATCAGAGGAGCCCGCAAGTGTGTTGGTGTCTAGTGTATGGTCGAATATGCGTCCCATCGGGGCGTAAAGGGTAACCGGCTGTCGGCTGGATCAAAGCCCTAGATAAAAAAAAAAGATAGACGAGCAAGACCAAATTGCAGATCATTGCGGCAGTAGCACCCAACGCAAGAACAAAATTTGAAAAATAAGAATTGAAAGCTACATATTGGCTTCAATCTTGCAGGACGTGGAGATTATGCCTTCGAGAGGCAAGAATTAGATAAAAGATTATTGATTGATTGATTAGTAATTCCGGGCGCGTCAACTGTTGAGGTCATTAGTCCCGCGAGTGTGGTGCATGTTATTATCGCGGAAGTGGCGGTGATTACCCTCCGCTGGATGGCGAATTCCGGGACCGACCTACAGGTCGGCTCGCGGGGTTTTCCCCAACCAGGTATCTCATCAGCGAGACACCGCCCGAGCTTGGACAGTTCTAAGTTCCCGACTGGTCTCCCAAAATGTGTGGTATTGTAGTACATATAAGTGAAGTGTGTGTAAGTAAGGGATGAGGATAGGATAAGGAAGAGGAAGGAAAGGTCGTGCGGTCCGTGGTCCGTTTATTAGGGCACTGCTCCGGCATTCGCCTGGTGTTGATCGGAGAAACCACAGAAAACTACCGATCTGAGAAGCCAGCAGCTAGAATTCTCCAGACACCAGCTGAATCCGACCTAGCTGTCTAGATAGGGTCGAAAATCCTGCCACCGTTGGGACTCGAACCCTAGGGCCTCCCAGTCCAAGGCACTGCAGTGACATCAACTGATGCCCTGAGCCACCTAAACAGGTAGATTATTTATTCTTTTTTCTTATTTCATATAATAAAATGAACCGAAAGCATATTATTAATATTGGCATTGCAACGATGTAACATGAAGGGTACTTTTTGGTCTCAAACACGTTCAGGGGTTAGAATATGAATTAGCCATTACCTAAACGAATATCTGACCACTGGCTATTAGTGGGCGAAAATCGGGACTTGAAAATAAATTAATAAAAAATAGAGCAAATTACAAATTTGCCATTTTAGGCAACGAATCTATCCAGAAAAGGGCAGGCTAATTGCCAATTCACATCACGAATTTAGTATTGTAACCCAAGATTGTTTTTAGAAAACTACGAAAATATTTGCTGTGGCTAATACTGGTGCTTTTACCATACGTATGATTCAAAATATCATTAACACTGCCCCGAACGGGATTTTTGGCCGGGAAAGATGGCCGAAGAGATGACAAGGGAAGTCAAAACTTAAGAAACTGCTCAAGAGTTTGGTTGAAGGTTTGAGCTGAAAAAAGAGAGAGAAGCAAAATTTTTCTGTCCCAATATTACTGACGAAAATCAATGACCTGAGAAAATATTACTCTCCAAGTTCTAAAATTCATTTGAGATCACGGTGTCACCAGCGGTGAACTGATCTCTCTGAGACTTCTGTGGGAAACTGGTGAGGTCATAAAAGATTCGTGACACAAAGCTAGCGCTTACGGAAGCTACGTGGCTGATGTAGGGACTTGAGTGCTCCTTGACTCAACCAGCCTCAGTCTCTCCAACATGTTTTAATTGACTTACTCGTAGCGCATGAGTATCTGTATCAGAATGCATGCATTTTCCTTCCAAAAATATAAACTTGCTTTTAATATTACACAAGGGAATTGCAAATCTTCCCAAATCATTAAAAAAATGTAAATAAACTATTTAATCTCTTGAAAATAAATAATTGTATGTTCATGATTCAATTTTGAAATTTTGTAAATAAATTGTAAATGATAAATGCAAGCTTCCAAACATTTTTAAATAATGAAAAATTGAATATTCGACTTCTCCAGTGTCGTAACAGCCAACGTAATTGTCAATTTAATAAAAGCGCCGTTTAATTCGTATAAATTGCTGTATAACAGGTTTGAATTTGCGTAAAAAAATTGACCTGCAAATATTTAAACTACATACATACAAATGAATTTCGTCGTTGTGATGGTTTTTACTAATTAAATAAAACTATATTTTTACTAATTCAAAAAACTCAGACGAAAAAAATAAATACACTGATATGTTAGAAGATCAAATACCTATATTTTCTTTAGACTCTGTGAGGAGATCACCCTGCGGAAATCCGAGGGCCCTGAAAACCCTTAAATCAGCCCTCCTTGGTCCGGATTCAACATAACTTGTTAGCAGCAAAAACAGCAAACATCACAAGAATAACAAAACATTTTGATCGTAAACAATTGTAAATCACAATTTACTCAAAATATAGGAACGTTTGAACTGGATAATACGTTGAAAATTATATTGTCACTGAAATTGAATTGGCTTAACACGTTCCTTTACAAGCGTACGAGGTTTCAAAAATATAAAATGGGGTACTTACTCCAGAAAAGTACAACAGTCCAGATGCTTCTAAAAATATGAGCGATAAAAACTCTTGATTCCCAAAAAAATGAAAGCATACGTACAGAGAGAAAGTGGAACAACTTGTATTAAAAATTCAAAATTGACAGCAGTAAGAGAGTTTGTGAAGTTCGCAAACGCGTTCGTGCTCATCTTTTATCCCTGTCAGGCATACTGCGCGAAAGAGGCAAGGAACATGTTCACATTGTGAAGCTGTCCCGTAGTCTCATACTTAGACGGTCGTTCATAAACGTTCATGTCAACAAAACAAAGCATATCAACCTGCGCGACACGATTCAAAGGTTCTCTAACGCTCGTGCTTCAGGGCACCGAAACAAATGTCTACAACAAACTAAATGACGGTTTTTTGTTCTTCTTTTACGTCACGTCAATTGTTAATCAATTGCCTTACGTACTTCTAGAATTCCAGAGTGTCGAAATAATTCACAAAATGGCATCCCAGGGTATGCAAATAATCCATAAAATGAAGTTTTTTTCTTGCCGTTCGTTGAGTTATTCTGGCATTTCCACAACACACCCTGATTTTGTCGATTTGCGACGCCCTCCCTTACTCACTAAGTTGCTCGATTTGGGTATTTTGTATCTGGATTTACAGATGTATTGTTTGTAATGCTGAAGGTAACTTTAATTCCTTTGAAAAAAATCTTTCGCATCTTAAAGAGCTTGCTGTTTGGTGTGGACTGAACGGCCAGAAAAGAGAGGCTGTCGTTTACGTGCTGCAAATCCGATCATATGTAATGCAGCTCAACAGCTATACAACTACGAAATATAAAGATTTCACCTAGAAAATACCAGAGAAATGAAAATATTCCTGTCGGGACATTCACTACATAGACAATTTCACGATATTTTTCAAGTTCCGTCAAATTCTCTTTTTCACAATTCCCCAGCTTTCCTGACAAATTCTTCCTTCCCTTGTTTCGCTCTGTCTTCTCTAGAGTTATATAAATGCAAAATTGATACATTACGCACCTTTTCACTATTGGGTAAGTAGTTCTCAGAAAACAGTCGTTGCGCTTACCTTTTGATTACAAGCAAGTTTCTGAATGCAATGAAATTCGTAAAAGGCATTAAAGCGTCGTTTATCACACATGAAACATAAGTGACAAAATTTGCTGCTCCAAATTATTGGAATATTAAAGAAAATCTAACATCTGGTATCCCTGCATAATGTTGCATATCGTTGAGTAAGGAAATCATTTTTCAAATTTGAAATTGTGATTACGCTCCTATACCCAGTGGTCACAATTTTCTTCCTTTCTTCCCCAGGCGCTGAGATCAATCTTTCTTGGCTTTGTTTCTAAAATACTTGTTTAAAAAGTGTTTCATTGGATGGCTTTGATCTTAGGTACTTGATCTCACCCTATTACTCCTCTAAGAAATACAGAACTTCTAAGAGGCTTCGTTGGGGTTCGTGACCACATCCTATCGACCTGGTCTCAAGGTTCCTTTCAGCACACGTCTCCGTCAAGTCTATCTTCATTTGTTTTAGATTTTTAAAATTTATTTTTCCAATAAGCTCAGCAGCTGGTTGCTGCTTTACATTATTTTGTTGACGTGTTCTACATATTATATACACATTTTTCTAGTGAATCTAACAAATTACATGATAAAGGAAACAAAGTAGATTATAATTTAATAATTTACAATACAAACGAAATATAAATATTAACACACAATCACTTTTATTTACAACTACTGTTATTTACAACATCTACTACTATTTACAACTCTTCATCTGTGAGTCTTTAATTGCCCTATTATTTCTTCAACTGACACTTAAAGATTATTAGTCACGGACTAAATATTTGAAAAAAAGTTAAATATACATTTATTTTTTAAAATAAAAATAAATTATAGTACAATTGTCTTTTGTTATTATGCGAGGAGTCGCCTTTGATTTCAGCGAAACAAGTTTCTGTCAGATCGCACGCTTCCGTGACCTGAATCGCTGTTCGGATCATAATTCAAGTGTGGGTATTTGCGAGAAATACAAGTCTGCAGTAAATTTTCTCAAGTTGTTCCCTTTCCCTTAGTTATCATTCCATCCTAACTTCATAATCATTTTCTCCCATCATTTCTGTTCTTCACTCATACTTACAGGCGTCAATTGGGCCATGCCCCCTCGCCCCCCCCCAATAAAATTTGGAAGCCATCCCCCAATAATAATTAAATAAATCAGAACACTGTAAATGAAACATTTGGAAAACAATACGAGCTTTGATGGTAAATCACGTAGATTAGGATGATATACAGAATATCCCGAGGCTATCGTGATAAAAAAATCTCAATTATCTTCTTTTTTCTAGGACTTTTATCCAGCCGACAGCCGGTTACCCTTTATGAGAAGCATCTTCGGCCATACACTAGACACCAATACAATTGTAGGCTTCTCTGATCTCGAGTCAGCAGAACGCGAGGCCCTCCGCGACAACATATACATGAGACATACAAGGACAAACACCCATGTTCAAGGCGGGACGCGAACCCGCGACCCTTCGGACTGAAGCGCTGAGTCGGTATACGCTCTTAGCCACCTCAACCATCTAGGTCGGCACCTCAATATGTGTTATGCTAAAGTTTATGTAGAAAGGCAGATCTAGTTTTTCTCAAAAATAAAATAGCCTTCAATAATTTGGGTTAAAATGTCACTTCCAGAAGCGCAATTCAAACCGACGCTGCTGTGTTCGCAACGGCACCGGGCGTTGCCTCGTGTCTTTGTGTTATCGGTGAAACCGTCAATGATGTGATCGGTGAAACTGTCAAATTGTCTCGGAGGAAAATATGCCACACGCTGGAGTACTTTAACAGTTTCAAGTGTTTTATATGTACTATTCATTCAATATTTCAATCTATTAAATGTACTGACAATGCAGTTTTGTTCGAAACGAGACCAGCAGGTCCATGCCTGTTCTTATTGTAAACTGCGCCGTGGATCGGGCTGCTTGTCACATTTAAATCTCTGAGGTTTTTTCACTAGTACGCGCACTGTCTGCCAAAGTCCTTCGTATTTCGTGGTCGTGGCCAACAAACCGAAGTACTACACTCAGGGTCGCGAGTGCTTAGCTATTTCGAAAGCCGGGCGCTGTAAATTCTAAAATGCATTCACTTTTGTTAATTTGAAATGGATAAAAGTAAATTGGAAGTGGAAATGCACAACAAGATTGTGAAGATGGCGACCACACTTTTGAAACTGAAAACCAAAATTCTAAGAAATATGACTACATGCCCCTCCCCCAATATTTTCTTCAAGTTGGCGCCTGTGCTCATTCTTCAACTGCCCCAAGCCGACCCCATGTAGAAGAACAATAATAATAAAACGATGAAGATAATTTAAAAAATAGATCTTAAGTTCAAAGGCAGAATTTCCAACACTTTCTAAATCTCAGGATAATCACAAAACACGGTACACATGAGCAGACTCTGTCCTCGTTTAATTATATTCGAAAATGTGAATAGAAAAAATGAGGTATGTTGAGATGTCCATCGAAATTCAACCGGGGTCAATTATAATGGGCAAAGGCGTACTGTTCTGGACAGCGCGTTTGGGAGGGAGGCCATTTGCGCGTTTAGTAGTTCATTAGTGCGTTTTGTCAGCAATTAAGTCGCGACGAGAGAAAGTTCTGACGAGATCAACCTTGAAATTGCTGAAAGTCACCCTCATTCATAGGCAAATCTAAACTTCCAATTCCAAGCCAATTAGCTACGAGCATTGGAGAATGAACATACAATTTGGGAACAAAGCATTGGAGAACTGAAGATATTTTCAAAGTGAGACTCATGGAGCGGAAATAGGGAAGTAAAGTTGTTGTAACCCGAACAAATAAACTAAGAAGCTCTTGTCGCTGTCACTCGAATAAACGATTAAAATATGGTGTCTTTTACTCGTACAAGACTTGCATTGTTTCATAAACAGTTTTCGTCGAAGAGCCCGTCGTTCAGCAAAACATCCTAAGAAACCAAATAAATCCATGCATCCTAATGCTTGTCGAAACACATTAGCAGTGGCTGATCCAGAAAGTATTTCGGGGCAGGGGACCCCCTCCTTTTAATTTGTTCAAGAATAATGAGACGCTCAGATATGTACATTTCTTCTAGAAATGCTGTCAGCTCGGGGTTAATAGGAATGCGAATATTCCTTTGTATTGCGCGACAAATGTTTTGAATAAATCAACTAAACCTACAAAAAAGGGGTGGGGTTATGCCCCCTCCCTCCCCGTATCCACCATTCTTTAGTAATTTTTCTTTAGAAAAATATTTTCACAAACACGCGATTGTCTTACAATCGGACGTCAGAGCCAATGATCATTGTTTCCAATGTATGGAGCACTTCTGCACCATATCTGTATATGGAATTCCATATCCAAAAAATTAAAAATAATTGATAGGATAAATTTTTTTAAACGGCAAATGATAAAATACTAGTATTTGATTTGCAGGATAAACCCAAAACAGAAATTAGTAGACTTGAAAACAGAATGGAATGCAATAAAATGAAACTAAACGATTGATTCATTCCATATTTGAGGAAATTCCCAAAAGATGGGTAAAATATTTCAAAGAAGATGCTTTGTCTCAAAGATACAGCTGTTTATATTTATAAACCCTATCTACAGACATGGAATTTGAGAACACAAACTCATGCAATTGACTCCTTAATCAATTTGACTCTCACAATTTTTTATATTTATTTTATGAATGAATTATTAATATCAAATTAACAAAAAATAACACACTTAACAAAAAATATGTATGTAGTTGAGAAATGTAAGTTGTTCTATTCACATTAAGGTTCATTATTCACATACAGTTCATACACAATTTATGTGGGAACTATTCCTGACATGCCAAGATTACATATTAGCATACACATACCAAAATTATTTACAAAACTCATCGAAGATTCCTTCCCAACAGGATAAAGAAGAGCAACAATGCATCCAGAGGATTATGGTGCTATGACAAGACATTTAATCTATGTATGAATGCTGAATAATCTCTACACAGAATTTATAAGCAGCAAATGGGTCCTCAGGTCAGCAATATGTAATTGACTTTGTTTATGACTGATTTAGAGTTAATATTCTCCTTAATCTCATGAAACTACGGGAATCTAATTTAAGAATGTTTATCTTATTGAACATTTATTTTATTGAAGTCACTCTTTAGTTTGTAAGTTGAAAAATAGTATTTATTTTATGTTAATCATGAACATCTAACCTTCATGTTACAATATATCTTTCAATATTTTTTCTTCAGTTCTGTTTGCATAGAAATATAAAATTTGCTTCTTTGTTTTTCTAAATGTCCAACCTCTCAAATTTAACAACCCAGTACAATTTGTGGAAAGAAAGTATTAAAAATATGAAATAAAAATAAAACGTGTACTTTTAAAAATATAACCTAGTTGAGTGAGATGATGCTATTTATTTTTCTTTCATCCAAAGGGATAATAATAAAGTATAGAATTATTAAGTATTTATTAAAAACAGTTGCTTGACACAAAATTGAATGCACTTAAATGTTTATCTGTGAAGAAAGTCCATAATATCTTGCACATAAATATTTGAGTGTTTTTATTGCTGCAGACATGAAAACTGCTGATTTATCTGAAAATCAGTGACCAAATTGGAAATAAATTACTATAGGAATGCTTACAAGGATGACTTGGAGTACAACTTTTCTTAAACAAGGTGTAACTTCAGTAAGTGAATATATAAATATAGCGTACATTAACTATCACATATTGTTGTTGAATTTTTGTAGTTACCATACTTTTGATTTCACACACTATGGAATGATCACTTACATGGCTATCTTTGGATTTTACTAACTGAACTATATTATTACTAATTGAACTATATTATTAATATTTATACCAATAGAATTTTTTATTAATATTTTCAGAAAATTGACAGAGAAAGAAAGGTAGTGATGACAATGATAAGTGCACTAATGTCAAGTATACCTGATTATGTCGCCAACAACACACAAAATAACAGTCTATTTAAAATTTTGATTGCCAATATGCTTTTTTAAATCTTATTTTATTTTTAGTAGGCTTAATCAGTTAACAATTTGAACTCAAATATTACTGAAATCTTATGTATACAACTAATTATCTGAATTAAGAATTTTAAGTCTTATCACTGATCACAAAACATATAAATCCACCCAAATTGCCTCAAATTTGGTTTCTTAAACAAAAACTGGGAAATATTTTTCTGGTAAAGATAAATTAAGTAAAAAAATTAAAGGTTCAGTTTCAAATAAGAGTCTGTCTCCAAATCATTATCTCCAAATACTAAAAAGAATAATATTGGAACAAAACTCTCCAAATTAAAAAGTTAAACTAATGACTGATAGTGGAAAGATTGATTATTTATTTATATCTATTTAATTTTATTAATTTATTTATATGTAAAATATAAATATAAATTATTTAAGAAATAAAAAATATTTTAAAATTTAAAAAATATTTAAAAAAATTAATTATAAATATAATTATGAATATAAATTATTCATATCTTAAAATATAAATAAAATGTATAAATTATAAAGTATTCAGAAGTTAATTCAAAATGTTTTTCAAGTGCTCTCGCACTAGTTGTATAAATATAAAAATAAATATAAAAAGTTACCAGTAAATTTTCAAAATAAACCACCTTGAGTGAATGAACAAAACCCTACCAACATTATATCTGCTTGTATTTGATGGGGAATTTTGATTCTATTTTGCGAGTGACAATTCTTAGTTTTTAATAATTTTTAATGATTTATGGTTTAATGTAAGAATGTGGGCGTCTAGGTACTTTGTTCATATGTCCACTGTAACTGGATTTTTTTTGTTTTCTTCTGAGAGAACAAATTTTATATAAAATTTGTATTTGTATATGTATACAGTGCAACCTCTCTGAACAGACAACTCTCATGAATAGACATTGCTTCATAGCGAACAATTTTCTAGGCCCAGGGTGAAATCTCCTGTTTTGTCAGAACTTCCAAAGGTGAACACCTTGCTTGAGAGGACATTTTTTTCAGTTTCAAGTGTGATTGTTATAGAGAGACTGACACTGTAATATACAGACAGATATAATTGACAATTATCTTCACAATTAATAATGATATTGAAGAAGAAGAAGAAGAAGAAGAAGAAGAAAATATGTAAAAATTAAAAGAAATGAGAAGGAACTGTTGAAAAAATAATACACAGAGATTATAATTGCCACTCTTTTGTATAATGTTCCATATGATATTACATATGTACATGTGTGCCTACATGTACTTACATGTACACATATGTGTACATACTATTACAGCTATTGTATTCTTATTTTTCTTGTGCAGAACTTACCTCCAAAACCATCAGTGAAATCAGAATTATTCCGGACACTATGTTTCTTATGTGTTCGTTGCAATGTGTCTTCAAACACTTCTACAGCCTTGTTAAGAGCATCATCTTGAATAAATTCCAGTGATACAGGTGATGTTGTTTCTTCTTGAGGCACCTGTCAAGAATGCAATTACAAGAATAAACAGATGTGTCATTAAAATGAGTCAAGTAAACTTAAGTTTCATTATTCAAAATACAGTGAAACTCCGTTTATACGTTTCTCACTTATACGTTTTTCACGGTTATACGTTTTTTTTGTTAGGTCCCGAATAAATTCCTATAATTCCCATGCAAAATTATTTCAGATATACGTTTTACGTTTATACGTTTTTCACACTTATACGTTCAAAATAAAATTCCCTTTAAGGCCGTATAACGTTCAAATGATCCCGCAGAGGCGCTGGACGATCTGCGTCGTGCCCGGAATTTTGCTCGAGTCGACACGCTCCAGAGCGCTCCCGCGGAGCTGACTCTTGCCCTCTGAGGCCACTTCCCGATAATGAAACTTGTAATATAGAAGCTCGACTCGGCCTAGCTGAGGGGTCAAGACCGCGCGAGCCCGCGGGTGGTAGCGAAAGTCGGCTCCCGGCCCACCTCCAGAAGCGGGACTTCCAAAACGAAAACTTTCAGTCGTATGCGCATGGGAGCTCTCTGAGGATCTCAGGAGGCGACAGCTAGCTCCGAGGGAAGGTCAAAGGTGTCCCCAGGAGAGAGTAATGACATAGATGACCAATAAATGAGAATGTTTGTGCATTGACTGTCCCAGTCTCCAAAGGTGCCTTTGGCTCGCCGTAATAACACGAGTTCCTTTCGGTAGCGGATGGCGCAAGCGGCTAATGAAACCGATCCCTTTCCGCGAGGCGCGGCGCGGCGGGTGTCGCCAGACGGTGGAGCTATGGCTGTCGTGCGCTTCCTGTCGCCCATGTATTAGATCACCGTGCTTTGATCCGCGTTATCTCAAGTAACATGAAGCTTGAAAGCAAAGCAAGCAGCCGTGGGTCTTCGTCGCCAGTTGTAGCCCACGCAGGTCACGGCCTTCGTTTCCGTAGTGAAACTGAGTCACACAAGTTCAACAGTATCATCCTTTCTGTTCTGCAATCTGCAGTTCTTGGCTGGGATTTGCGAATAGTCTTCGTGTCGCTCAGGTCGCGCCTTCATCTCGCGTTTGTTGTACTGTCGTAGTTCGTCTTCTTTCTGGTTTTGCGTCCGCGATATTACACGAAAATGAGTGGTAGGAAAAGGCAACCCCTTTTAATATCAGAGAAAATAAAAATTTTAAAAGTTGTTAGGGAGAGTGGAAATAAAAAGAAAGTAGAAATTGCTAAAGAACTGGGAATACCGGCATCCACGCTGAATTCCATCATTTCTAAGGGGAAAGAAATCGAGGACAAGGCACGTGTGTTTGAGGTGTCTAGTAGCAAGAGAATGCGAATTCAAGGAGGAAAATATGAAAATTTGGAAGATGCATTGCTACAGTGGTTTCAGCAGCATCGTGCTGAAGGTATACCAATAAGCGGCCCCTTATTGTGCGAGAAAGCGACTGAAATTGGACTGCGGCTTGGTTTAGAAAATTTCCAAGCTTCATCTGGCTGGCTTCATAAATTCAAGCTGCGACACGGAATCTGCTGCAAAAGTATGTGCGGCGAAAGCGGAAATGTTGATGCAGATGTGTCGGCATGGAAGTCGGGACCTCTTCAAGAACTGGTGGAGCAGTATGCCCCCAAAGATATTTTTAACGCCGACGAGACGGGGCTTTTCTATTCCCTAATGCCTGAAAAGACGATGGTGTTCAAGGGAGAAAATTGTCACGGGGGTAAGAAGAGCAAAGACCGTGTAACTGTGCTTTTATGTGCTAACAGTGATGGGACAGAAAAATTGCCACCGGTCACGATCGGGAAATTTGCGAAGCCGCGATGCTTCAAACACATTAAAACACTGTCCACCAAATATGAACACAATAAAAATTCGTGGATGACCACGAAAATCTTTGAAGATTGGTTGCGGGCTTTAGATGCCAGAATGGGTATCAGAGGGCGAAAAATACTATTATTTGTAGACAAGTGTCCAGCACATCCACCAGACACCTCATATCTACGGAACATCAAGGTGCAATTTTTCCCCTCGAACTGCACCAGCGAGTTGCAACCCATGGATCTAGGGGTTATCCGAAACTTAAAGTTGCACTACCGAAAAATGTTGGTGCAACAGGCCATCCGCTACATCGACAACGGAAACAGGAGTTCGACTAAAATAAATGTATTACAGGTAAAATTTTTAGTTTTATGGTCAGTGAGGTAGAATTTTTAGTTTTTATAATCAGGAACACTCCTTTTTTTTCTCTAGGCTATGCATTTTATCTCCTCGCCATGGCAGAAAGTTGAAGAATCTACCATCAGGAACTGTTTCCGGAAAGCTGGATTTGGCAGCCCCGAAGATGATCTAGAAATGGAGTTAGCTTTGGGAGATTTACCCATCAATCAAGCGGACTTCACAGAATTTGTGGATGTAGATAAAGATGTGGTTACATCTGAACTAAGGTCCATTGAGGACATTGTGAGTGAAATCAACAAAGAGATTGATGAAGACAGTGATGATGAAGTGGATGATAGTGAAATAAATGTAGTAGGTTTCAGTGAAGCCGTTGCAGCATTAGAAACTGTTAAAAAGTTTGTTATGCAACACAGTGTCGCAGATGAGGTGATGGGACAGCTATCACGTTTGGAGGGGGAAGTGTATACCTTGGGGGCTTATAATGTTAAACAGACCAAGATAACAGACTTTTTTCATAAGTAATCATTTAAACTACATATTAAAATCTTCTTTTTTGGTAGTAAGTTTTCTAATAAAACAGTAGAGTAAAAATAGAGATTTTTTTTTGCTCATAAAATTCAATTTCAGTTATGTGTTTTTCTCACTTATACATTTTTTTTCTTCGGTCCCCTGAAAAACGTATAAGTGAAGTTTTACTGTACTTCTAACCAATATCATTACTTTCCCTGAGTAACTTATAAGGGGTAATAATGAATTTTACTCATTGTTTATTGATCTAATCTTGGTACCACCTTGGTCTTCATTAATTCAGAGAGAAAAATATTATTAATTTTTTCTAAGGTTTGTAACTTTTTATTCATCACTTTTTCAGTAGCTTTATTTTTAAACAATAATTGTCTGTGTCCATTGTTGGTGCTAGTGGATTGCTGTTTTATGCATTAATACATGTTTCTTATTACTTGGACCTCATTGATCCATTAGTTAATTCATGTTACATGCAATTGTTGACTCTAATTCAAACCAAACATTATTTATTTCCTCTGCTTTTGAAAAGTGCTTATTCTGTGCTCATAACTAAATCACAGAGAGCGTGTGCAAGGAAGATTTATTCTTATTCTTATATTTGTATATAATGGTCATAATGGTAGTGCTAATAATTCTTCCATGAATTTTCCAAAACTATTCAGTTATAACAAAAAAGCATAGCTGGAATAAAAACAGATTATTCATACTTCCATAAAAATTATGAGAAAATGCATGCGCAGCAAAATCATATCTAGCAAGAAGTGAGCTCGAGAGAAATTGCATCATAGACTCATAGTGGCAGAGGTGAAACATTGCAAAAGGAGAGCAATGGAGAGTTAAAAGTGAAAGATTAAAATTAAAATAAAAAATAAAAAAAAGAAGACGAAGAAGAAGAAGAAGAAGAAGAAGAAGAAGAAAAAGAAGAAGAAAAAGAAGTTACATTTTTTCAGGCAATAAATTATGGAAAATGTTAATACCACAAATAATTTAAAAATGGATTTAATTAAGTGAAATTTTGTTGTGTTTCAAAGGGGTGTAAGGGATACTGGGTGCTGGAATTGGTATATATGACCTTGTTATAAAAGGGTTTCTTCACCATTTGGGGTTCCCTCAGTAGCTGGTGCCCCCTTAATAGAGCCAAAGGAGAACCCCAAACCAAGGTCTCATTACCCTACCCCACCCTTCTTATGATCCTGGTGGTATTGATATATTTAATTTTTAAGTACTATGTCAAGTTTAAATATTTATTAAGTACAAGGAGATAATTTCATTAAAGAAAATATTTTGAAAGAATTTGCATAGACTCTTGTTTGGACTTTTCCACAGGTTGCACAAATAAAATCTGAGGGGCCTCTATTAATGAAAAGGCCTATGGCAAAAGATTATAAAAGAAATGCTGATTATTCATCACTGCATGTGCTTATATCTTGTTATAATGTAAGTGGAAGGACATAAAGAAATCTATGCATGTTCGACCAAAAATCTATTTTGAAACATTAAATTAAACCTTTATTAATATTGATACATGTTAAAAATTAAAATTTCATTATGTTGATTTTGAATTTTTTTTTTTTTTCCTAGGGCTTTTATCCGGCCGACAGTCCGTTGCCCTTTACGTCTTGAAGGGACGCATATTCGACCATACACTAAACAAACACTTGCGTGCTCCTCTGATCTGGGGTCAGCAGAACGCGAGGCCCTCCGCGACAACACACACACGAAGTCAAGGGACAAACAGCCATGCCCAAGGCGGGACTCGAACCCGCGACCCTTCAGACCGAAGCGCTGAGTCGGAACTCGCTCTTAGCCACCTCGGCCATCCAGGTTGGCTTGAAATATTTTTAATTTATAGAAATAGAAAACAAATATAACTTGCATTCTTACACTAATGCAATTACAATAATTCCCTTATAATTTCATTTATAAAAATGACATTACCCCCTACACGAATAATTGCTTTGCTTCAGAGTGAATTTAATACTAAGGTTTATCGTAACATGTGCAACAAGCTTTTCAAGTCCTCATGTTTTGTAACTTTTTAGAAATGTTACAGAAATTAGTTCACCAAACAATTGGAAATAGAAATAAGTAGTTTATATTGCTTAGTTAACTCATTGCCAGACATAAACCAATAATATGTGTAGCACCTTACTGATCAGGTATTTAATCATGAATATTTTCAAATCAGTCTGCAATATCTCAAAGTTCTTAAGTTCACTTGAGAACAAAACACTAATTTTCAAAAAACCATTTTGATAAAATTAGATTCATGATAAATAGTAGAAACAATACTCTACTGACTTGCAAAACATTTTTCAATTCAAGAAAGATTTGTGCAAGCAAGTTGTGGTCAAATATAGTGTCAGTGAATTTCAAATATTTTTAAGATATGTAAAATTAATTTGGAATTTTTATGTGAAAAAATGTGTAGTGAAATCATTAAAGACAGGATACTTCATCAGTTTCCAATTTTTTAATAATTTATTGAGTCAATATTTGTTAATCTTATATAACAGACAATCCTATAAAATCATTTAAATCTTCAAAACTTGTTTACAAATTCAATAATAAAAATAAAATTAAAAATTTATAATTGTGACGAAACTTCATGATTGGCATTATATATCTATGCTCACTAAAGACAATATATCATTTAGACACATTACAAAAATTAAATTTCCAAAATAATAGATCATTTTCAGCAGATAATTATTTTGAATAAATTGGCTAAAATGTGTTGTAGCCTCCCTTTGGATCCACGACTGACGAAGGTCCACACATTTTAGTGCCATGGGTCTCGTGGAACCTTAAATGGCTGTGCATTGCATGAAATGGAATTTTGTATATCAATTAAATATAAATTGAGTGTAAAGGCCAAGGCTAATAGTTTTTAACACATTTAACCATTAAATATAATCATTTAGTACCATTTAAACTCAAAAAAATTATAAATTATTTTGAATCTTATTCATTGAACCCCATTTATGTAAATTTCACTGAATACAGAAAAATTTGATGTGGCTTAAAATAATAAAAAAATAACTGTGTCTACTTCTTTAAAATCCAATATTTTTCTTTGATTAAATACTTATTAATGCAGGGCATAATAGGGCAATTTTGTTGAGCTATTCCAAGAGCCAAGAAAAAGTTTTATATAATGGATTATAATTTAGATTTGTTATTTTGAAATCATTAAAAAACATTTAACCTTGATTTGAATTTTATTTGATAACAGAGAACTTTACAAATGAGAACTTAGGGAAGTATTTAAGAATTATTAAATTGTAAATTATTGATGCAAGAAATAAATTATTAAAAATTTTGCATTAGCTTTTCTTCATAGCATTTTCTAACTCTTTTTAATTAATTTATAAACAGAATATCTGTTACCAATGCTTCTGTAGGACAGAAATGAATTTGTTAATTTTTTGGGTTAAATTCTATAGAAAAATGAATATGTCAATTGTCTGTGCAAAATTGAATGTGTGAATTTTTATATTGTAATACCAATGGGATGGCTGATAGGCAGCATACTAGCTTCCCATGCTGTGGTCACCGGGTTCAATTCCCTGTTAAGCTAATAATAGAGTTGTAACTTTCCTTTAAAATCGTCCCAGTTTCTGTAGCTGTGTGATGAAGAAAAGCTTAAGCAGGCAGATCTTGCTAATTACGGTAAAGAGAATATGTCATGTTCACCTCAATGTCGCTCGTGCCCCACACAAAGGAATTTAACTAGACTCGGGCAAGAGGGTCACCGGTAGCTGGCCGACGAAGTCAGACTACCAACCCAATAATGCCAAATGAATACAATAGATATATCTATAAAGTATTTGTGCAAACTGACAGAGACCTTGGTGTACAGATAATTATTACTCATTGATTTAAAGATATATATCTTTATATGTATGAACAATTGGCAATGCAGATCATTGTTTTCTACGTGTATTTTCAGTATAGATTCCAATATGTTCAGAGGTAGATGGTCATCAACCTGTAACTTGAAACAAATAGATTGAATAACTGAAGTCACTGATTCATTAAACATTTCATGACATTACACAGAGACACTGTGAAGCATGCAATTCTGAAAGAAATTCAATCTAATTTCATCTTTACGACAATACTTTAAATAAGTCTATTACTTTAAATTATTGCCTATGACAATAATTTTTAGTACAAATAAACCCCTTTAACAAATATATCTTCACTGTTTTAGCACTTTTTGTCCATTCATATTAACAGTTCTACAAAATAGACTTTCTCATATAATTTCCATCAATTATGTAAAATCAGAAGCAACCCATATCTTCTGAGAACTTATGCTCTTTACTTAATGTGTTTTCCTTGTAAACCAATGAATTAATATCCGAAAGGTTAATGAGTTCATACAAGAATCACATCCCTCTTTCTTTCAATTAAAGTCAATCAGTCTTTTCAATCAGTTTTTAGTATTTGTCTTTAATACTTTCATAATTATGCACCATGTTATTTCTTTGTAATGTAATATAAAAAATAATATTGTTTGTTAATAATGATGTTGCTGGAACTATAGATATTAATGTGATTATGAATAAATAAATCAAATGTGAATTAATTTCTTTGTAATTATTTAGATTATATTCTGTTATCTCTACATGTAGTGTAAAATGTACAATCAGAGTGGCACTATAATTTGTGGGTTCCATCCATAACATTGGACCATCAAATTGGAATTTTCTTGAAACTATTGTTGGAGTCCCTTTTAACTAATAGAACATATTTTATGTATAGCTTGTGTTCTTGTCACCTAGTTTATTCATATCACTTGGGAAAACTTGTAGGGATAACCATCTCTTCTGATGAAACAAACAGTCAATACATGCAATTGATGATAAGGAATATTTATAATATTCTTTTTTTAATAAGATGGTAGTTTCTTCGCTGTTTCCTTATGACAAAATCTCCACAAATATAATAACACATCATATCGGGTGAATTAAGGCTTCTTGCTGTCATCTTATTAATGAATTGCATTAACTTTAATTCATAATTGACAAATGAAAAAGGTATTTGTTGAGTCTTTAATTTATACTTAAAAGAAAAGTAAAGCAACTTTTTAGCTTTGAAATATAAAATATATGTAGATTCAATACAAGATAAGTTCAATAGTTTTGTAGTTGTAAAACAACAATGCATGGGTTATTAAGTCAGAATTATTTTATTGTTGTGAAATAGAACAAAGATAGGAGATACCCTGATATGGTTTTACAATGTACAAAGCATTAAAAGTGAAAAACTATTTTGTGGGAGACTGATTTTTTATTTTTCTTAATTCAGAAGTACATAAATATGAGTTATTATGTTTCAAACAATTTTTGCATTCCATACTTGTGCAATTGGATAATTCAGATTACTCGGTAAAAATATAAATATTTTGTATATAAAACTTGCACAGCTTTGAATCAAAAGTGCAGTGAAAGTGTTGGAATGAAACAATCTCTATGAATTCGTTATTAATGACATCCACCACATTAAGAATTCTGAAAACCATAGTTTTCAAGTTAAAAATGCAATAAATTGGTAAGGAAAATGGTTTCCATGTTTTTTTATTTACAACCAAATGGAGCCATGGAGGGGGGAGGGGATTGAGGCTCCCTTGAAAACTGAAAGGAGGTTCAGATTTCTATAAATACATTTCATATCTGATTTTCTCCATTTTTAACCTGACAATCTGAGTATTTGTTCTATGAAATTTGGGGAAGAGCCCTTCTAACCCTTCTGACATTACTGTAAAAGTTCAATCACGTAGAAAAGACTGATTCATCTATGGTTAAAAACATCTATTGTACAAATTGTATCATTAAAATCATTATTTTATTTTATTTGTAGTAAGTTTTATTTATTTACTAGTATAACATGTCATCTGTAAATAAAATAGTTTAAAGGAAAGGGATATGAGAACTATTGTTGGTCCCACTCTTGTTTTAGACAATGCACACCGATGTTTACAACATTGCCACTTATTATGTTATCTACCAAAGTTATTGCACTCATAACAAAAGAGTAAGAACTCACAAAAAAACAGGTTTTCAGGAGAAGCATTATATGATTTAATGTTTTCACTTTAGACTGTATGGAAAAAACTGATTTCTATGCAGTCACTCAACTGTCTGAATGAATTTTAATGGAATAGTACATTGGCTTGGAAAATTTCAATTGTATGCTTTCAAACACTTAAACACTCATTATTTCTATATTGTTTCAGTGTATTGGGTGTGCAATGTATCATCAGTATTTTAAAAATGAATCTCACAAAGTCTGGTTTTGATGTTTTTGAGTTATTTACATCACTATGTCACAATTTTTCTAAATTTTTGATTGGTGAAATTGCTGAAGTCCTGAAGTTTGGGTGTAATAAATTATTGATTATTGTGTTTTTAACATAAGTCAGAAAAGAGTGAAAATGTAGAAGAAAAATCCACCGTGGACTTAACTGCTTTAGTATCTTAAACACAGTATTAAATGTTAAAGTGTGTGTAAAAGAAAACTGGTTTTATTTCCTCTCCTATTTTATATCCTTGAAACACATTTTTTGAACTTGGCGAGTTATGAAGTATTGTGAGTACACTGAGTTATGAGTACAGAGAGTACAAGTTATGAGTTATGAGTACACTGATGAATCCTTCACAAAACTAAAGTATAAGTTTTGAATGTGATTATTAGTTCTTTGAAATGTGAATATTACAGAGATGAGTTTATTCATTATTAATAAATATTCTCAACATATTTCAATGGAAAATAGAAATTTTTTACATTTCTTAAGTTCCATAGTTTTGTAACATTTTATCCCAAAAATATTCAATTTCAGAGAGAGGACTTTTATAACAAATTAATAATGTAATACAGACTTTTTAGTAAAAAAAAAGTAAATGCTAAAGAAATTATAGTAAAACTTCAGCTGGCAAGAAAAAACCTTATTTGAAAATATCAGTTAAATTAATATTACTAGGAAATATTCAATATTTACAGATAAGAATATTCAAAACAAATTCTTTTATCTCAACAGCATGTCTCTGAATATATTTTAAATGAATAATAACACCTTTTCTAATTTCCTGACAATTTTATAAATGTCAATAAGGAAAGCCTATTGATGTTTTCATTCATGAAAATCAGAAGTAGGTTTTAAATGACTGATGGCAAGATTGGTAAGTAATAATCTACAAATAATAGAATGGAGTGTGAAGTTCAAAGCAACACAGAGAACAAATCAACATACCACCACTAAGAACCTCTCAAATACTTGAAAAAAGAAAGGATGGAAGTAAAACAAAAAATAGAAAATATGACCATTAAAGAATTCTTAAAGTATTACTTCACTAATATGAATTGATGTTGATAATTGTTAATTTGTTAATTTATTTGATATGGTTGTTTTTAATGATGTTAAAATTATTTACATTTTTTTAAAATCAATGTTAAGTAGACATTTTAAAAACTGTGGGTAATGTAAATAATTCATATTATGTTACCTCTGGTAGCTGTTGTTCAATGGTCCACAGTGAAGGGCTGGTGAGGCCCAATAACACTTCCATAGAGTGCCTTGCTCGTCGGCGCTCACGACGTCGTTGCTTAGATGTTGATACTTCATTGCCATTTGACAATGCTTCACAGTATCGAACAAAGTCAAGATCGATATGATATCCATAAGGACAGCAGGTGCAGGGTTGATACCTGTCAACTTCAAATTCTCGAAGTTGGGGTACATATACAAGACCTGTGAAGAAAAGAACACATCTTATTAAGTTTTTGTAATGAAAACTATTCAAAAATTGTTTACAATTCATGGCACTACCTTTTGAAATTCAATGCAGAAATTAATACAATTTTAGTTTGTAACATTGATTATGAACTATGGTTTCTACTGCCTTGAATTACAATGTCATGATTTATATCTGTTAGTATCGACATATATTTTTTGTATACTTGTGGATTCTTCGAATTGAATTAAAATGAATAAAAATTAAAAGGATGCTTGGTAGAGTTGTCATTTCATTTTGAAGGTATAAGCTTAGAGTACATAGTTTCTGCTTTCAGGCAACCTGTGCATTGAAATACGCATTTTTTGGGGGTAAAAGTATTAATTACACAAATTATTTCAGTAAAAATAATAGTTTATGTAATATCTGTAATTAAGGTTTGTGAACAATTGAAGGTTCATTTATCAGATGCTCCTGTCACTAAAAGTTAAGTGATTTAGATAAGGATTCAACACATTCTCATGTTGGCTAAGTTTTGTATTAAAATGGCATTATTTGGAAGATGTCAGAGTTAAACTATCATTAATGCATCAGGGATTAAAGCAAGTCATTTCTTCAAAAATGTTATTTGTTCAAGTAGTAATTAATTCATATTAAACAGTTAAATAATTAGTGCAAATAAATTAATGTAATAACACATCTACAATTCTTTTCACATATTTTATATTTTATTTTCAATAAGAATTCAAAGAGAATTTTTCAATTCAAGAACCAAACGCAGTGTCCTCCAACAATATAACAATCGCTTTGATATATTTTCCCTTCATATGATTCATTTCAATACTAACGGATGTGATGCTTCTACTGGAAGAAAACTTCCAGGAACAATATCTTGTCATTCAATTTTGAAAGAACATCACAATCACGTCTTGGTTCAATACAAATGTTATAACTTTATACAGGAACGAATTCAGACATGAATTTTGGAGGGTGGGTGGAAATTATATATATGTATATATGTGTCCCAGGATCTGCACCTGCTTTATATAATACCTATTAATAATAATAATAATATAATAATAATAATAATAATAATAATAATAATAATAATAATAATAATAATAATAATAATAATAATAATAATAATAATAATAATAATAATAATAATAATAAAATTATTATTAATTATTAATAATAATTATTATAACAACAATAATATAAATAAAAATAATTAACATTAGATTAGTTAATATAATAAGGGTAGCACTTGTTCACGAATTAACGAATAAGGAACTCTTGTTCTTAATTTCTCGCCGTACTATGTAGTTCGTAGTAAGTGTAGGCTAGTTCGTAGAAAGTGTAGGCTGGGTAGTAATCGTGCGGCGGAAATTTTTCGACAGAAAAACTTATTGTCAGATTCTGGTAACGAAAACGCAAATAAATATTGTCTCTATATTTAGTAAATTACTTCCTCTAACTCGTTGTATACCCAGAATCCACGCTTTGCGAGTCCTTGATACCGAAATATCGAGTAATGGTAGAACATCTGTCTGTCCGTCCGTCCACCAAGGGTCAATGCTTGCGCCTAAAACTTTCATTCAATTTGCTTCAAAATTGAGATTCTCCGATCGATCTGAACGAACTCGAGGCCCTGCGAGTTTGAAACGGATATTTTGATTTTGGGAGGTACTGCACAAGAAGCCTCAACATTTTTAAAGTTAACTCGAAAATAGCTCTAAATGTTTTGATAAAACTTTTTCTTGAATAGCGTAAGGAATGCTTAAAAGATTGGCGCAGGTTTAATTTTCGTTGAAATCCCCGATTTTTCGAAAATTTACAAAATGTTTATTTTTTTCTGCGCCTTCTTCCAACTACAATATAATATTATATATGAGATTATTATGAAAATGTTGAGGCTTCATGTAAAATACCCCCCAAAATCAAAATATCCAATGAAAACTCTCCAGACCTTGAGTTCCTTTAAGTCGATTGAGGAATACCAATTTTGGAGAAAATCAACTGAACGGTTTTGTCGCTAGCATTGGGCACATACAGACGGACACGTTTGCAGTTAATCGACTTTTAGGCATAAAGGGCCCACACTACATGGATTCTTACTACACAACATATTATGGGAGGTAATATTACTAAATGCAATAACACATTTTTCGCTACCAGAGCACGGGAATAAGTTTTTCTCTCGAAAATTCGCGGTTTTGCGGCGCATGATTACAAGACTTTCACTTTCTCGTCTTTACTTCGTAAAAAGGGAAACATTTCATTCGAACATTTGAAAACTACAAAACTGAAGATAGGAAATGTTTGCCTTAAACAAAATCTGTTCAAAAAAACAGTAATTTTAAAAAGGTCATGTACATTTTTTTTAAACGAGCGGTTTTCGCGTAATTTTTTAGCCTGACATTAATGCAATTTATAAAAAAATACGTTTCTCCAAAACCGCTCCCAAATTTTTCCTACAATTTTTTCCTCAACAGAACAAGGTACAGTTGAAAGAATGACGTAAGTCCCATTTTCGTTGAGCTCTCTGAATTTTTGAAAATTCTAATAGAAATAATGTAAATAAAGTATGTGCTATTGTAACACCACTAGTTCTAAGAACGTTAATCCGTCTTTTCCATTTGGGAAACAATTCTAGCGCCTAAAACGTTCATTTTTTCTCCAAAATGGATATTGATATTCCAGAGGCTTCGACATCTGCCAAATCGATTGCAGATGCCGCGGCCTCTCGAATTTGAAACGGATCTTTTCGGAGTGTATTCTACTTTTCTTATTCAATTCTGCAATGATGATATTCACTAACTATTTTAAAACGAGCAATTATTATTGTATCAAGACAGGCAATATTACTTTTCGACCGAAGATCCTACACCTAATTACATCAATTCGAGTTACTGAAAAATTTGCTACTTTAATCGCAACTACAGTAATTGCCACCACAAAATATTGTATCAGCAACCAAAATATTGTAAAACCATCGACATGTGTTTTTATTACAAATGGCGAGAACACAAAACGATGTAAACTTAACCAATTTATTAGGACAGTTGAAATGTTAACAGCAACTGAAATGCGATAAACCGTTTCCTCCTTGACACTTTTGTCATGATAATTTCACATTTATGTCTAAAATATTTTGAATTTTTTACTTCGTCTATCACTATTTTTATACAGATATAATTCATATATTAAAGCTAGTGGTGTCCAACGCTCGTCCACCACTTGTGTGAAGAGATCTAGCATGCACCGATGGAACAGAACGTGAAAGCGGATGTCCGTTGCACAGGTTCTTCCGTGGGAGAATCTTTTCGCCGAGCCGATGCAGGTCAATGAACGACCGTTCAAGCAACGTCGTCGCATCATATGAGTCCAGTGGCCCTAAGGATGTACTATAGCGATGTGTTCTTCACTGGATTTTTAAAAGCTAAGAGTTATTTTTCTTCTTAGTAATGACTATGAAGAACGGACATTATTCTTAAGAAGCCCCCTTGTCTATTTTAAAAATAGTCAACAATTACTGAAGAAATAAGACGCTTTTCATGTCTTAAATGGAAGCACATTTACTAAAATGCTCATAAGCAAAAGTTTTAGTTCTCATATACCTTTTAAGCTTAAGAGAGCTGTGTATCTGCAAACCCCCAAGAGCCGGTGGTGCAGTGACTTCGAGCAGCATCTTAATGCATAGCGCCGAAAGCTGCGGGTTCAAATCCGGTGGAAGGTGTGAATATTTTCACCTGCAGTTGCAGTGTGTTTGATCTTTTACTATCACGTGTACCATCTGAACATCATCTCATTCATGATCATCCTTCTCTCATCATTCACCCTTCATGATCTTAGAGGGTCTGGAGGAGAATATGGAAGTTATTTATTCCTGGAAGTTCTTATTGGATATTTGAATTCATTTCATTTCAAGACAAATGCACACATAAGCAAAACTCCGAAGATTTAAGAGATCATATTTCTTTATAAAACTGGTATGAAATTGTGGAAAAATCACGTGCCTAAAATTCCGAGGTCTATTCATCACACACATGGATACCTCTCTTCAATTACATTCTAAGAAGCATTAACACTAAAAATGTCTTAATAGCTAATATCACTTGAATCTATGTAAACAAAAAATGAAATCATGATATTTGACGGATATCGCTTTGATGATCGGCTATCAGTGTGAAGTGAAACTCCGGATTCATTTGTTTCCGTCCTATATCTCCCCAAGAAGTGCTCAGATTTGGACTTATTTAAGAACAAAAAGATGCCTGTAAAATGAAGTCTTCTTGAGGAGGACCTCAAGAAACACAATAGTTATAATTTATCTACTCAGCATTGAGTGTACTCAAGACTCGCATGTTTTCGGGCTCCCGAGCAAATCAGATTAGAATATTATTTACAACAAAACTTCCATAAATAAGTTTAATGAGATCTTAGAAACATTGCTCGCGTGAAAAAATAGTAACAACATTTTATTCAGGAAAACCAAATCTACCACTTTTAAACAATTAGTTCGATTTTTATTCGAAACGCTAATTACAGCGATGTCAGCGGATGGTGCTAGTTTTTAATACATTTAAAATTCGTCTATGCTTTTTCTCTATATCTCTCTTTCTCATTTATACCGGCATCTTGACAATTTACAAAAATTAATTCCGCGCAAAAATGATATTTATAAAGACGCAAAAGTTTGTATAGAGATAGACTATGCATACATTTGTCAGAAATGTCCCCATATCTCAGCCTCGACAAGCGTGTTGGCACAGAATATCGAGATAAAACAAGAGGGCAATGTGTGCAGAATATATTGTCTTGGAATATAATATCTGGCTTGCACTACATTAAAAAACTGGATGTGGCTGCAACCAACAGCATACACACTTGCATTAATGGTAAAGGTTACGAAATTCTATAATAATATTGGTACTTGTATCCTATTAATACTTCAGACATCCCTTTCAGACACCACTTGAAAACTAACCACAAGAAGCACGGAAGATTAGAAAAATACATAGATTCAACTTTCGAAAATTCGAACGTTTTAATAAAAGTTACTCTTGTACCGTAGAATTCAGTGCTCTATGCTTCATCCCCCCAAAAATTTAAAACAAAACCTTAGAGCTATTTTTGAGAATACCTTGTTTGTTTGTTGTTGTTGTTGTTGTTGTTGTTTTTTTGTGGAAAATCGTCTCACGTTCACTCCATATTTTACGCGAAAACTACTTATAATGAAAGAAAAATGTACCTGAAATGATTGTTTTCCCCTTGTACTGCAGGAATACACACATCGTTTTAGGGTTACATGGAGATTAGGTCTCAAATTATTTTGTGTTTGCGGATTCATCAACTGCTATGGTCATTAATTCCGTAAGGTAGTGCTTGTAATTTTGCAGAAGGTGGCGGTGTTTCTCTCGGGCTAGAAGATTAAATCCGGCGCCGATCTACACGTCGGATACAGGGGGTTCCTCTCTTCAGGTATCTCTGCTAGTGAGGCACCATCGCTGCCGGGATAAGCTCCTGACTGGTCTCCCGACAAATATCTACTTTGTGTCGAAAATCTGCTACTGTCGGCATTGAAATCCTAGAACTCCAACCTTATCAGAGTCCCTGCAGTGGCAATAGTTGTTGCTTTGAGAAAACTCAGCTGGTTTAGGACTTAGTCACAATATTTTCCACGATAATGAGTTTTCCACGACGTATTTTTACCCTTATTACGAATATATCTCGGTTGCCTGGGTCAACTCGTCTGTCACGGCTGAGATATGAGGACACGTGACAAATGTACGAGTAAACATAGTGTCTAAACTAACTTTTGCGTCATAACTATCATTTAGATCAGAAAGTTACTTTTATAAATTATCAAGATAAATGTCACATAAATGAGAGACGAACGAGCTTTATGAGTTAAAGATCTATTATAGAGGTGGCATGAAAAAATCTCTAGCTTCGACAGTGATGGTGTTGAACAGATCCGAAGAAATTATTTTTTTCTATAATCATATGTGAACTACGAAATACTACGCATGCATGAATTGAGTTTTTTTTTTTTTTTAAAAGTTTGCAAACAAGTGGTGCTCCGCTCATAATTTCTCGCTTCACTTCTAACTGCTCCGCAATATTATAAAACTACATGAAATTGCAAAAGTGTTTCCAACGAGCAAGTTCTACCTCTAAAGAAATAATTAATCACTAGTCTTCTCTACCCATAAGAGTTTTATCCGAAATATGAAATATCTACGTATACACAATGCTGTGTACGTGGAACCGGTGCTCAAGTGAATAGTAGTACGGTGTAACCAGTGATGGATCTCGTAAGAGGGGCGGGGGATTGAAGGGAACATAGCCCCCCCCCCAAAAATCGAATTAGTCCATAAGACAATGATTTTTAAAAAAAAAATCATTTCCGGTGAACTCTGTATTTTCGAAAATTTCAAAGTTGTAACATTTAAGAATTACAAAATTGGAGATAAGATATTTTTGCTTTAAACAAAACATGTTCTAAACAATCTACTCTTTAAAAAAGGCGTGTACCACTTTTTCTTTGAAAGTAACAACAACAACAACAACAGTGTTTTTGCGTATTTTGTACTTCAATATTTTGCAATTTATAAGAAAAATCAATTTCTCAAAAACCGCTCCATTTTTTTTCTTCAAATCAAGTTTCGGCGAGGAACAGTGTTTGCTGGTTAGTTCCTCCTGTAGAGGTAGAAGGAGCCTAGAGCCTTTTCGCTTACCGTTGATGGGCTCCATGGGGGCGGACATTGTGGCGGGCGCTGCGGAGTCGTCTATGGAGCGGTGGGTTGGGAGCGGCGTTCCGCAGCCATGAAGGCGGCTGGTGCTGACTCGGGCAGTGAGGCGGCTCGCTGGCTGCCGCCTGCTGCCTGCAGCCTCTTATCGCGCCTTCGATCGCTTCCCGATAGCACCTGGATAGGTGCGCAGCCGGCGGTGCTCTCCTGCCCTGCAACATTGCTACAATCAGTGGACGCATTCACCAGGCGACCTATCAAGCCCCACATTCACAAAGCTCTTGCATGTTTTTCTTCTTTATTGGTGGATAATGAATTCATTCTATTTCCAGTGAGCTTTGGGGTTCCCTACGAGATTTTCAGCAAGAACTGCGGCTGTACACTATTCTAATAAAATTACTAAACTTGACTTGTACAAAACAAACCGCAGCTGAAACTGTCGGAGTTCAGTTGAATCTAAAGGCTTAAGCACAGAGACATTCGCACGTTTTTCATGCATAATAAACATTTATTTTAATCAAGCAGTGCGCGTTTAATTGTCTCTGGTCTGCAATACGCGACAATTTCTAGATACGCTTCTCGGGTTATCCACAGAGTCGAAAAGGAGGACATATATATTTTTTGTCTCGTCCCTCTATTTCAAAATGACATTTTGGGGAGGCTAAACACCTCTAGTTGGGTCCAGAAATAAAGGAGGGAATGGGATGGGGAAGGAAAGATCGCGCACTGTTCGTGCTCCTCGTTGACAGCTCTAACACATACGGAGGAAAACTGAAGCAGGGTTTATCCATAATTCTTCTTCAAGCTGTGACTTTCATCCAGTTTTATTTATATATTTATTTATTTATTTATTTATTTATTTATTTATTTATTTATTTATTTATTTATTTATTTATTTATTTATTTTACGTCAAAAACAGTTAAAAACTGTGAGTGACTGAAACGGGGAGAAGTGAATTTTGTGCATGTTTTCATAATTCTGTGATCCCTACTCTAAGCTTCTTACTTGAATTCAGGTAAGCTCTCAATTGGAGCTCAAATTTAGGTCTTCAACAGAATATACTCGAGTCACCAAATGCAGCGCAATCGGTGGTGGAAAGTTCTTGTTATACTAAGGTTAAAAATAACAGTATTAGAAAATAATGACAAAACAAAAATCGAAATTTAGTAGTAATCAATGTCGGACAATAAATGTAATGCGATACTAGGAACCTAATGGATTTATGAATATGGCTACCAAAAAAAAATTCAAGCAGTTTAGCAGCATACCTGTTATCATAAAGATTTTTTTTCATTAAGAATAAATTGTTGTTTTTCACGAATTATTATTACAGAACCATTTCTCTTTACTAAGAAATAGAGAACATATTTTATCGTTTTATCTATTAATGATAGTACGGTACTACATAAGATATCCGGTATTATCTCTCTGTTTTAATGTGAGGAACGAAGACTCTCTTAAAATAGGGAGTAAATTGATGAAACAGAAATAAACTCTGAAAATATGTGTTGTGGTCAGAGTGAAACTTCAATTTAAAAAGGCATTTCGAAAACGCCAAAGCTCTTTTAAAGAGAAAAAACGTAATTACATCTCACTGTCAATGTCAAACAAGACATTTTATGCAGGTATAAAAGCCAGTTTCTAGTCAATGCTTTGATAAAACATGTTACACATGTTTTGGTTTAGGATATTAAGCATCGAAAAGATATCTTCAGCGTGGAAGAAAAAGTGCCACATGTTAAATATCGTCATTTTGTACTTAAGTGAAGAAATATATTTAAAAATAGTCTGGTTTTACTAGTAAAAATACGTTAGATATTTTATGAAACAGCCAGCATATGGAGTAGAATACTTTGCTTTTGTTCGCGAAACGGTTCCTTTTCGGTTAAAGCCGTTTTTCGGCAAAATGACATTTGTTGAATGTGTCACTTTTGTTGCGCACCGACGATATATCTAGATCTTCAACTGTGTTATTTGACTGCCATAATAAGAAAATGATTGTTGGCAATAGAATATCAAAACTTTACAAGAATACTATTAATGTAAATTAATGGTTGTTTCTCCTTATGTGTGATGAAATAAAACTATCACTGAATTTTCCGCTCCAATTCATCAACTATCTAAATCTTTTTTAGCAATAAAGCAGCGAAATCATTACCATCTTCTATCGAATAGTACGAGTTGCAGCCAAAAGACACATTATAACTACTGAACGAAGCCTCAGCCTCACAACTTGTGCCCTACACTTCAATTTGCTCCATTTATTAAAATGTCTTAACACAGACCAAATTATAAACGGAACAAAATGAACAAGGCAACCCCTCGTTCCACTAATCTCTATAATTAGGTACTAGAGCAGAAGACATAGGCTTACAATTTGACATTTCGTCTTGTCTCCGAAACACTCTGAAAGTGTGTCGATGTTTTTCAAAGTTACTGCTTAAGTGTACATTCTTAATTTCACATCAATTTACTGATGTTATTTTTGGATTTCCTGTGAATTTCTCGGCAATTTCCTGTGTTTTTTGTCATATTCTCTAAATACAACCCTCCCTGGCAAGCGGGGAGGACGAAAAAACCGAGAGCCATAAAAAGAAAAAGAAAGCCCTAAGGGGACGATGATTCTATTCCTGGAGCCTACGACATCTTTCAGGACGCGAGAGTTTGCACGCCGTAGCCCACGCTTTCGAAACACTTCAGCGTCATCAACACGTAAACAACTCTGTTACTACAACTACACTACATATGTTTAAGTAATAAACAGAGGCATTTGTGGACCGCTCTATAAAAGGTAACGGGGGAAAAGCCCTTACCACTTTTTGTTTGTGTTGCGTTTGTACAAGTATTGAGAACAATTCACGTAACAAAACTTGAAATGAAGATAAAATATATCTATACAATCTTTGTGAAGTACGGTTTTCATCCAGCAGTGGTCAGTTATAGCTCACGTTCTTCATTGGATAATATTTTTTGAAAAAGGATTGTCAATTAATTTTGTGAGGAACTCAATCAGATTATTGAGTATTAAATATGTAACAATATCTCTACTATAATGGAAGTGAAGTAAGCTTAATGTGAAATGCACATTGTGTGTGTGCAGTGACCGTTCGAGATAAATATAATATAAAATAAGTTAAGCATTAAAGTATGAAGACTTAAGGGTTACTTAAAAACCACGTGGATGAATTAAATGTTGAAGAAAGAGATTGTGTTTCGAGGAGAGGAGAAAGTGCTGTAGGAGAATTGTTGCGTTCCAGAATATGGAATACCACCCAACATAATACCAAGATAAATAAAAATGATAATTACCTATAATTATGTGTTGTAATGTATTAATTTTGAATACAATACGAAGTGAAATACAGCATTTATGAAAGTTTGTCACAGATTCAGCAGTAAGAATGCAACGATATAACAATTATACATGTTAAATTAAGTAAGATGTTTCTTTCTGATTGAAACTATCTTATAAACTGTTTTAGAATGTATTGAATACTTAAGAGACTGAAACATTTATTTGTGTTGCTTGAATCATTAGGACATTGTGTGAAAGTACCGAATATGCACATGAGCTAATACACAATACGTGCACTGTATACACACAGTACTGAATGCTACATCAATATATTTCGAAGTCGTTACGACATAAAAATCGATTGAATGTTCACTTTTATCACCCATGAACCGGGGTTGCGTCAATCATTACAGTAAATGAGGAATCATGGTTTTATTGCTTCCTGGTACGCGGGTTGCACTCGCGACCCGGCTAGCCAACAGAAGGCACACGACGTTGCACAAACAAGTAGGTGACCACTGAAAAGGGGGACGCGAAAGAACAAGCACACCGCACTCTTTTCGGGTTGCGCGGGAAGTGTTCAATGAATGAACGGGTGGGGTCCAAGGAAATATTTTTTTTTATTTTTTTTTTATTTTTTTTTATTTTTTAATTTGTTGCGTCCCCACCTTGACGCAACGCGTCTCCAAGCCCCCTTAAGGGGCGTTGAGCGCTTTAGCACAGGGGAGTAATCCTCCATTAAAATGCTACTTTTTAATATTTGTCAAGTCTCGTCACGTCGCAGTCAGTCATTGCCTTTTATCCCTTCGGCCAGGGGCTCGACGACGTTAGGTCCCGGGGTTCCTGGCCGGTCACCCAACCACGAACCCGCGAGTCTCGAATGCGCTTAACCTTCGTGACTTCACGGAGCGTAGTAAACGCATTCGGCTAGCGCTGCCGGCATTTGTGCGTGAGTGAGGAGGAGGGTGCGGCTCCGGCTTTTTTGAAGTTTCTAAACATTTCAAAGTTTAACGAATAGGCCGACTCCATTTCAATTCAGAAAACTAGAAATATATACATGATATTTATGGTGCAGTATTTAATTGTCATTAACTCATATAAAATTAAACGATTAGTGTTACAACAGCACATGCTTTCACGCTTTATCTGTAACGGTCACGTAATAGAACAATTTCCAATTCATGACCTTATTATTCAGCCATTTTTCTGAAAATCTCTCTTGAACAAACGAAGCGCGGGATATTCAAATTTACAATTTTCCAAGAATTGCAATTTTCGAAATTTCAGAAGTTTTGATGATAAGGCCTCTGGTCTTAGATTTAACAGACCACGTCCTTCTCGGTAATTCCACGCTAACCAGACGACATAGTTCGATTATTATGCGTAAAGACGTAAGGAAATGTTTCCACGAAAACTTTTGAGGTTTCCAGAAACTTCATGGCAGAACATTTGAAGCATTTGTGCCCACAACCATTAAAGCAACCAAATGTCAAATAAACATGGAAAAGAAATATCAACATGAGAGTCGTGGGGAAATCACAATTTTTAATTTGTAATTTTTTTAATATTTACGATTAAAAATCGGAGTCGTTTTTCCAGAAATCTTGTTTAGGTATTTTTAGAAAATTGTTGCATTTTAACTCAAAATTAACATAAAAACAAATAATATTTTGAAGAAATAGATGACACGATTAAAAGTGCTAAGATAGATAAATATATTGTATTAAGAAAGAAATAACTAAGGTTAACTGGTTAAAAAATTGGAACTTTAAAATTTACGAAATTTCAGATATTTTAAGAAAAATCCGACACGTGCCATTCTTATAAGCGCGATTTGCATTATTCGAGTTTAAAAACACTACTGCTGTAGTAAATTACTTCCTCTAACTTGTGGCGTAGCAAAAATTCATGTTCTGTGTCAATGTGTCTGTCTGTTCGTCTGTCCGTTTGGCTGTCCGTCCATCCGTCCTTCTGTGGCTAACGCTAGCGCCAAAACTGTTCAGCCGATTTTCTCCAAAATTGATTTTCCCCGATCGATCTGAACGAACTCGATGCATAGGAAGATTCAAATTTTCTCGAAATTTCGAACTTCGAAACTTTCGAAGTTCGAAATTTTCTCTCATCAACGTTTTTGATTAAACATTGTCCTTGGATAGCGTAAAGGACGCTTAATAGAATGCTGTATGTCTCATGTTCGTTAAAATCCCAGATTTTTCTTCTTACAACTATAATATTGAAGATAGTGATTTTTTCCTTTATCAAATCTGTTCTAGAAAGATATATTTTTCAAGATCTATAGCTCTTGAAATAATGTTTTGTTAATTTTTTCACAAATATGAGACGTTTTCGTGTATTTTTTCGCGAAATACAGGCAGTTTTAATTTTTTAAAAGAATTCTTTTCTCAAAAACTTCTCTAATTTTTTCTTTAAACATTTCTCATGTGCATCAAGGGCCTGTAAAAAATTTAGTTCTAGTTCCATTTTTCGTGAACTCTCCACTTTTTCGAACATTGCAAAACGTTAACATTTCAAAATACAAAAATTAACGATAGAGATTTTTGCTTTAGACAACGTCTGTTATAAAAATCAGCTCTTTGAAAACGGCCATGCACATTAAAAAACGAGTAGATTGCGCGTAAATTGTGTCAAAATGCAATTTCTAAAAAAAATCTCAAAAACCGCTCCACAATTTTTCTTCAATATTCCTCCACGGATAGAAGAAGGAACGCTTAAAAGAATGGCGAGGGTCTCATTTTCGTTGAACTCTCTGAATTTTCTAAAATTGCAAATTTAGGAATAATGCGAGAAAGTACATGCTGTTGTAGCACTAGTTGAAATATGCAGCAGGACGCAAAAGTGTGAGAGTCGAAGTCATTCCCCGGAGGCGAAGGTGCGATGAACCGGCGGCGGCGTCTGTGGACCGGTGCGGACGAGGCAGAAAACGTCGAGCTCTCTTATCAGTGACGCAAGCTGCCTCCCATCCCGCTCGCACATGACGGGCTACGTGCGCCCAGGAAAACAGGAAGTACTCCCCTCCTCACCACCAGCCCCGTCATCTCCACGCACGTTCAAGCAGCCTCACGGCGCTCTTTAGAGCATACCTGCCTCGCGAGAGCCACTTCCGGCTGGACGTATTGTCTAACAATTTATCTTCAAACTGTCGAAGAGAGTCAATATTGATGTCGATGTAATGGAGAAACAGTTAAGACATTTCAGTTTTTACCTTTCATTCTTATGTTTTAAATGGCACATATTACTTTCCAGCTCTTATTTCTCCGACGGCGATTCTATTTTCTCCATGGTGAGTGTTTCGCTTGAAAGTTGTGCTCCCCTTGGCGCGTAAGTGGCTCCGTTTGAGTTCTTTCAGCGTATAGAACAGGTCATACATTCTCGTTTGCCCACGTAAAAGGATCATTCCTAAAGTGACAACTATTATGATCGGAACTCTTGTAGTGGGCTGCAATGCGATGCCTGTATACTCGAGTCGATTTAACACATTAATTTTGGTTATAGTTTTCAAAACTGCTGACCCGGTTAAGCAAATTGTTCGACATCACCCGAAATACCTGAAATCAAATATTTAATGATTTTCGTCCGCCATTAGGCAAACAATAATTCATTGAGAGTGAATTCAATACCATAGCTCCTCGTCACATTACATCGTCTCATCGTTTTTATTTTTTTAAGTAATTTTTTAAAACATTATTGCCTCTCGTTCGAAACTTGTGTCTTTCGAGGACTCTAAGGTACATACAGATCGTTTAGGATGGCCATCAGAAGTCTAGATTGATGTTCTTCTCTGAATTTTCGGTATTGACTGAAATAGAGCTAAGTATTAAGGGAGTTGGGATGATGGGCGAGACAGAGATGCCTCGAAGTTAAGAATGTTTGAAACGATCTTTTAAGAATCTTGATTTAATTCGGAGTCTGTTGTTGTTTCTACATAGGTAAACATCTAGGGCAGGGTGAGTTTGGTAAGTTGTTGAAGAAATTGTTGGCGAGATGTTTTACTGTCTCTTTGAATTCTGATCCAACTAATTCTCGTCGGATTTGTTGATTGGGGATGAATCATGGTGCATTTAGTGTTGATCTGAGATATTTATTTTTTGGAGTGAGCTTATTTTTTGATAGTGCTCGGTGAAGCTCCTCCCCGTATTGGACTTGCATATGTCATTGTTGGTATTATGATGATTTAAAGATTAATAATCTGCATTCTGCTGTCAACGGTGAACGACGATTTACAATCGATTCTAGTTTGAAGATTTTAATTTTTATTTTGTCTACGACAGCCTTTACATGGGGGTTCTAGGTAAGTCTTGTGTCGAAGTGTACTCCTAGATACATAACCGGGGAGGTTGGCCATTTTAATTCCTCGGATTATTTTTTTCTTGTGAATTTTGTGGATGGTACAGCGTAAATATTTTGGATTTGATTTTGTGTGGATTGATTCTAACTCTCCAATTTTGAGTCCATTCTACGTACTTGTCTACACTGTTTTGAGTGTGATCTTCTTCTACAATTTAGGCCGGAGTTAGTAGCATTTATTCCTATAGCGACAGCACATATGGCTAAGTTTGCGTCTCCTTCCGACGGAATGTCTTAGCAGAAAATATTAAATAATGTGGGCGAGGGGGCAGATGCTTGGGGTACACTTGTGTTCATAGATATGTTCTTCATGAATTGTGGATTTCTACTATGAATTCTCTGTTGGAGATGAAAATTGTTATGATTTTAATCAGAGAATCGATGCATTTTGTACTTAAGGCCCGTATGGCATACTTTTTCGTAGGCATGGCTGATATCTAGGAATGATGTAGTTGTGTACCTACTTTCGATGAAATCCATGAGCTGTGTCTTCTGTTAGACTTATTAATTGGTGAGAGGTGGAATGCTTTTATTTCAAACCAAATTAGAAATGCGGTATTGCTTCTGAGACTGTTAGAAAGTGGTTGAGTCTATTCACGATCAATTTTTCAAAACTTTTGGATAAAGTAGAAAGGAGCTTTATTGGTCAGTAATTTTCTGAGTTCTAGGGGTTTTTGCTTGGTTTAATTATTGGTAGGACTCGCCTTTTTTTCATTTTGTCAGGAAATAGGTAACCCGTAAAGCTGCGTTTTAAACCGTTACAGCCGTTATTATATTTTTGCTTAACATTTTGAGGCTCAAGTTGGTAATTCCATCTATTCCTGGGGACTTTTTTATTATCAAGAGTTTTATTATACCTGCTCTTTCTGATGGAGATGTGATTAGATGACGGAAACTTTCGGATCTCTTTGTTTATGTAGTTCTCTATTATGTTGTTAAAGGCGTTGTTTACAACTGGGTGAGGTTGAAACCTTTTTAAACGTGAATAATAGCGTTTGCCTTTTCTTTCTCTGAGTATCCCATTGAATTTCCTAATTTTAACGGAGGAATGTTTTTTCTGTTCGAGATAAGCGTTTTACAATAGACCATAGATATCTAGCGTTAGAGTGTATTTCCGATAGGTAATTTTTATAGTTATTATACCGAATAAGATTCAGTCGGTGTTTTATTATTCTTATAAGCTTGTTTGGCCTGTGTTTGACATCGTTCGTTCTTGAAATCTGGCAATTTCTTCTTAAGTTATTCTTGGATTTGATTAGGTTCATTATTCTGAACGGGATAAGTTTTGGTTTCGGTTTGGTCATTATAATAATTTGTTACACTTAAAGCCAGATATTAATGAATGCGTAGCAGGAGGCTTCTGAGGTACCATTAAGTATTCAGAAACAAAACAAGGAACCATTTCAACACTTACTATTGAGATTAAGGTAAATCACGAAACGCTGATCGTGATAGGAGTTAACAAAGGTTGTTGACATATTTCATACACATAGAAATGGTGTTAAATTACTAGCTGTAAGCGGCAACGAAATAAACATTTCATGAATGCTTGGTTCGAATGTTTCATTACACTAATAAAGTTTAATTTAAGTGAAAATCATTGAACTAAAAAAGCGCAAAATCCCTACAAGAACACTCATACATCAAGTTTACTTATTTTCTTGTCCTTAGTTTCATTACTACTTTCTTTAAGATCGCTTTTAACGACTGGGTCGTGTAGCGACCACTTTGATTGTTGTCTTTTGGGGGGGTAACTGTAGGGGAAATACGACATGTAAGGACAACATAAAGACACACAAACACACAGACGCCCGAGGCGGAACTCGAACCCGCGATCCTTACGTCCGAGATCGCCACTGCCCTGCTGCCTTAGCGACCTCGACTATCCGGATCGGTTATTACTACTTTTATCAAACAACACTAAATTTAAAATTTCATGAGAGCACAGCATGTGGGAAGAGGTGAAATATCGGTGTATGAAATTTATTTTTCTTCTCTCTTGTCGGGAATATAAAAATTTACAAACAAACGCAACACAATTTTTATCATCATGATGTTAGCACTTCAGAAATTGGCAAGGCACATAGAAATTCATTAAAATGTTTTAAAAACATTTAATCGAAGCAAGCAAGACCTTGGCAAGCAAAATAAGCAATTGCTTAGGGGCTGTTTATAGGAGGCCACGCGTCCCGAAAAAAAAATCATTAAAATCGGGAAAAACTCATAAAATGTGTTTGTAATTGTAAATTTTTTTTCCTAGGGCTTGTATCCAGCCGACAGCCGGTTGCCCTTTACGTCCCGAAGGGACGCATATTCGACCGTACACTAGACAAACACTTGCGGGCTCCTCTGATCTGGGGTCAGCAGAACGCGAGGCCCTCCGCGACAACACACACACAAAGTCAAGGGACAAACAGCCATGCCCAAGGCGGGACTCGAACCCGCAACCCTTCGGACCGAAGCGCTGAGTCGGTACTCGCTCTTAGCCACCTCGGCCATCCAGGTCGGCAATTGTAAAATAATAAATGAAATTTCATTTGTATTTGTTCAAAAAGATATTTTATTATATTTTGTGATTTTAGTGAATCTCAGGGATTTTTTCCCACGGGGGACCAACACGATTTTTTGCTTAGGGGCACCACAGCACTCACATCTGGCTCTGCATAAAACAACCATTTACAACACTGATGACAAACAAATCTGTTGTGACGATTTATGACCACGGACTCAGCACTTCGGCTTGAATAGCGCCAATGATACGAGATAGCACGTTGACAGCCTAGTACTATATCTACGGACCAGAATTTTATCCTGAATCACATAGGGCGCCGTGGGAGGCCTATCTCTTATCTATCCCCCCGTTGATAAAATAGGCATATCTCCTTCATTAAACAACTGCATGTATTACAATATGACATTTAACTTTTCTTTTGATAGAGCTGCATTTTAATGAGGGACCCTAGGATTGCTGTGTTCATTCCTTTAAATATTATTTAAAACATTTATTTCATTAGATTTGTAACAAAAACACTTGAGTCAAAATTAGTAGGTCTTACATGATCATGTCGCATTAATAATTAGGACACGGATTTTAATGACCTGAAAATCAGCGAAATATGCAAGCATTTATGACCTAAAACCTGAATAAATATGACCTTAAAAATAAAATATGACGTTATACAAGTTTATTTTTTAAAATTCTTCTTGATTTTTAGGTATAACAAATACAAAATTCACTCAAGAACAGATTGTGACTACGGTACATACGGTTTGCAGTCTTTGGAACTAACTAGAATTTAAAAAAAATTGCTTGTGTCTATAAAGCAAATCAAGTACAGTACAATAAAACCCATCAAACAAAATGTCTTGCTTTACTACTGTACATTTTTTGTTTAATGTTTTCTAATTTCCTCTCAGTCTTCAGTTGCATTGGATAACAAGGTGTATTTTCAGATTTTCCATCTTTAAAGACCTACGGTTGTCGCCGAGGATAGTTTTGTATCTGGGAAAGCTCCTGTCCACATCACATGACGTCATGGGAGAGTATTTGAAGGCGGCGATGTCACTGCAGGGCAGCTTTGGTTCATTGTCATCAAATGTTGCGGCATTTCTAGAAATTATATCGCTAATTTTGCACATTGTAGAATATCCAGGATTCTGCTGAAGAACACTCAGCAATTTGTTGTTCACTTTTTCAGCTACATGGCCAAAAGCTCGACCCAACTCACTTCGTTCAAATTCACTTACGTTTCAAATAATCCTTTGTGGTATAATTTTTAAGTTTATTTATGACAAAATCACCTGATACATTGTCATGCGAGACACATTTTCAAGGCTTTTATTCTTATGTTCACAAAAATATGACATATGTATTCATTTTGGGCAAAATTTGGCCAAAATATGAACTTTTCTTCAAAGAGGTCCTTAAAAATACAACAAATATATGCATTAATGGAAACATTTGGTCTAAATATGCCCTTTTACGGAAAACGGTGTAAATATGACTTTATATGCACAATAAAAATACGTTTTTCTAATCGACAACACCTGGATTCGTGCATAAATTGTTTTAAAATTCACCCGAAGGTTCGGAAAAAATATATGACTTGTCATTAAAATCCGGGCCCTATTAATAATATAACTACTAGGGCTACAAAAACGCATAATTTCTTGCATTATTTAAAAATGTTGTAATTTTTTAAAATTCTGAGAGTGTAACGAAAATAAAACCTATCCCATTTTAGGCGCCCATATCTCTATCCGTAGAAAAAAATTATAGAAAAATTTGGAGTCATCTTTAAAATTTTTAAAATATAAATTGCATAAACTTGAAGCAGAAATTGCGCGAACATAAGTTATTTTTTAAAACACTAGATAACCATGTTTTAAACATTTGATATTTTGAAACATATTTCATTGAAGTTTAAAATCTCCATCATCAATGTTGTACTTTTAAAACTTTCGAAAATTCAGAAAGTTGGCCGAAAATGCGACCAGCACCAATTTTTTTAATGTTCTATGAAACATACGAGGAGAACATTTGAAGGAAGTAGTGGTGCTACAACAGCACATAAGTTCTCTCTTTATTTGTAACGACTCTGCAATATTATACTCCTACATGAACCTGCAAAAGAGTTTCCAACCAGCAAAATCCCCTCCCCCCCCGACTCGAACTCAGGTCCATCGACTTAACTCGCTGTGCACATTAGAGCTACATCACACGGTTGCTCTCACTTTTCCACTAGGGCCGACACTTAAACGCATAATTATCTCCCTCAATATTTCCTATACGCAATTTTCGAAAAGTACAGAGAGTTCGACGAAAATGAGACTTGAGCCATTCTTTTAAGCGTCCCTAGTGTTATAGGTGACAAAAGTTTAAAGAAAAAATTCGGAGCGTTTTTTTGCGAAAATATTTTTTATAAATTACATTAATTTCAAGTAGAAATTACGCGTTATCTACTCGTTTTCGCAAAAAATATTGCACGTGTATTTTTTTAATCTGATTTTTTAGAACAGAATTTGTTAAAGACAAAATTTTCTATATTCATTTTTATTGTTTTAAAATCTTAACTTGAAATATTAACGGACGGAGAGACATGTTTGTCTTCAATCAATTTTTCAGCATGAAAGACTCACAGAATTTATAGCTGTGAGGTTTTAGATAATGGAACAGCATTTCGATGATACATCCACGATTTCATATTTGCAATAAATATCTACACATCACAGAGAAATATGTAAATACTTGCATAGGAGAGGACATGCGCATAAGCTTAAAGAAAAGTGCTGAAAAGTATGCAAACTGCGTCTTTGACGTCTTTTTGAAAACTAAGTTCTGAGAAGAAGTACCAAAGGAGCCACTATTTGTTCAAACCGATTAAAAAAATTACTGTTGTTATGTATTAATAGTAATTCCACCTTTTTATATTCTGACCATTATTTTTCCAAAAAATTCAATAGGAAGACGATGTTAATAAGGAAGTAAAATAAAAAAAGAAGTTTAATAATCCCAAAATCTGCTTAAAAAATCAATGTTCGACAAATATTAAAAGAAATTACATTCCCAATATATAAAACTGTTTCCATTGTATTCGTGTGTACCCTGGCACAGAACAGCTGCCCGGAGAGGTACTCACAGCTCGTTGCAATACAAGTTAGTGGTATTAGAAACATCTCACCTGTAAGCAACTAGATGGTTTACGATAATGAATGGCGAAACGATTTCCAAACAGTTCTTGGATTTCCGCTCGTGACAGCACAGGTTGCTGACCAGACTATTTGAATTGAGATTCCCGTGTCGTGATTAATGGTAACATCCGGTCGGAAGGTTGGTTTCCACAACGCACCATTTTAAACACTTAAAAACATTTAATAAAAGTTCAGAAAAATTGAAGACATTTACTTATTATTTCTCCAAGCCGCACACTAGACAGGGAAGAATTATTATGCAATCTTGCACATAAAATTTTGTAAAACCGTAACAAGAATTTTCGGATACATACATTTAGTTTGAGTTAATGAACGACAACACTGGAACTATCAATGTACTACAAATCTCTATACATAACCTTTATTTTAAGGTAAATAATACTTTTAAGCAGGGCTTGATTTCTTGCGGAACGCGATGAAACGGCGTTCCGGTACATCGGGAATAATTATTTAATTATATTATAAATATTCAACTATTTTTATTAAATTATTCATTTATTTGGGCATTTGGGCAAACCTAAAAATTTATAAATCAAGCACTGCTTTTAAGTATGGTAATTTTGTCCTTTCTGCTTCCAGCCGCACACAGGAGGGAGAGAGTTAATGCTCGATCTCCAAGTGACATTTTACAAAATAACATTCAAATAGTATATGAAAACAATTTTATCATTGTTTAATCTAGTAGACCTGCTACACTTTTAGGAAAAAACTTCAAAGCAACAACAATTGTTCAAGTAATATTTATTCATTTCAATAATTTAATTGCATTCCCTCACCTATTTAAAATTCGTTCAGAATCAATATATTCTAAAATTTATAGTCAACAATTTAGAAGTACAGGTAAGCATGGTCATTGTAAACAGAAACAACTAAAAAACACATGAGGGGGCGAAAAGGGGTGAATCATACATATATTGATTTTCACAATGTATGGAAGCTATGAATATTATCCCACATTTCATAGAAATTACTGTCATAAATTTTAACTTGCACGTTGCATTTAGAGACGGAGGAATGTGGCAATGAAACAGCTGCATCTGTGCGCTTCGAAGCAGCAAGGAAGGACTGACGACGGCCGACGGGGTTCGTGAGCAGGAATGAACCGACGGGTTTTTAGCATCAGCGTGCTATCCAATTCTTTGTCCTTTCAAGGAAGGTAGGGAACAAGTAAGGAGAAAGTCGTCTATGGACGTGTAAGGCAGCTTGCCGTAGTGAACCCGCTTCCAAGACGGAACCGCGATCTCTTCCAGTGGCCAGCCATTGCGACTTCCCCTGCGAAGCGGAGGATACTGAAGGAGCAACGAGACTGTTCTCAGCTCCATTGCAACGCTCAGGCAAGCATGCACAACTCGCTGACCTTAACGTTGAGCACACAAATCACATTTGCTACAATGTCACCACAAAACGCAATAAGTTAAGTATTTTACTTAATATATAATTATATGTATTCTATATTAAAAACTGTTGTTTTGAGTTAAATTTCTCAATTTGAAGATAAAATTGTTCATACGCTCCGATCTAATGCACTGCAAATAGCGAATCTTTGACTTTCTCAACAACTTGACATGTTGATGTCTACATGTTTAGAATCGTATTGTAGGCCTGTGCCAGCAAACACTACTGAACAGAATAAAAAAGGGTTTTTCCCCAAAAAGTAGCACGCACACTGACCAAGAACAAATAAACTCGTCTCGTGTAACACTTCAGTAAATTAAATATTTTAACAAAAACAACCTTCACAAATACAGCAATAAGGCAATATAGTGTATAAACTACAACAGTTCTTTGCAAAATAAAAAAGGTTCTATGCCGCAACGCAACACGAGAATCACAAACATTTAATGGTGAGCGGTCTCTTCCTTCGAGCCTTGCTCTCACATGATCAGATGTTTCGTAAACAGACGTTTATTTATTATGAGAATTCTATCGGTTCGCGAAGTATGTGAATAGGCGTAATAACACACATATTCGTCTCTTCCAGTCAATGTCGAAACTGTTTCATTTGTTTTTACTTTCTCGTCTACATACGTACATACGGGAGTAATATACGTAGTATGAAGTTATGAAATGCTACGGAAAATCGATTTCAAGATTTCAACGGAAATACACGTTTTGGGGTCCCATGATACCGAAAAAGTGATTTTTTTCAAAACGTCTGTCCGTCCGTCCGTCTGTCGTATGTGAGCAACCCGAACGCCTAAACCACTCGTACGATCTTGTCCAAATTGAAGAATCCCCAGTCGATCTGGCTCTAGTTGAAGCTTTAAAATTTTGAAAAACATTTTTTGAAATTTGCGGGTACTTTACATGAAGCCCCCCGGACATTTTCAAACTTTTCTAAAAAACGGCTGCAAATTTTATCTTTACATTTCTTGTAAGAACAGTAAAATACACTTACAAAGGTGGCATAGGTCCCATTTTCACGGTTAACTCTGAATTTTCGAAAATTGAAAAGTTCGACATTTTTTCAGCGTGTTCCTACAATAAAATTAAAGACCCAAATTTTTCCTTCAAATGAAATTTGTTCTTCACAAATAGTTCTTTCATTAAGCCATGTAAACGTTTTTGAAAATTTAAGTGATTTTCGTGCAATAGAGCGTGCAATATTTGCAATTTAAAAATTACAAAAACAAGATTTTCTCAGAAACGGCTCCAAATTTTTTCTTTAAAGTTTTGGTGAGGTCCAACTAACCCTATCTGATGACATAAATCTCATATTGTCCTATTCTTTTGATTTTTCAAAAATTACAAAAATGTATTTTTTTATTTGTCTCTCACGCCGGTAATATGTACATTAGAGGTGATTTCCTCAGATTAGTAGATTTATAAGTACATGTGCTTTAAATAATGTCAAATAAAGTTTTTCGAAAACTCAATAATTTTCTGTAAAAATGAGCTCAAAATTCCGCATTATCAGAAACGCTCTAACGCCATTTTCCCAAACATGGCTCCAAATTTCTTCTTCAAACTTTTCCAACAGATAGTGGTAATAGCGCTCTTTAATATGACTTAAAGTTCATTTTGGTGTATTCTTTTGTTTTTTGAAAACTTACACAAATGTAATTTTTTTTCAATATCTCTCAGGTCGTTAATATGCACATTTTAATGGATTTGTATACATTATTCAATTTGTGAATGGAAGTCCTTCAAATTACTTTAAATGAAGTTTTTCGAAAATTCAATAGATTCCTGTGAAAAATAGCTTCAAATTTCGCATTTACAGTAACGCTTAACGCCATTTTCTTAAAAACGGCTCGAAATTTTTCAATGGAAATTGCTATTAAGGACGAATGTTTCAGCTTTCTTTAATATTCTTTAAATAATCTTTCGGTTCTACTATTTGGAATTCGAAAAGTTGAGAAATTTTTTTAAAAAAATGTACTTTGGGCGGCGATAGATGGCAGTAGGCAAGAAGGAAAGGCAAGACAGTACTGTACCAGTCCACATCAAGCAAATTAGAAAATTTTACTAGGAAAAAGTCTGTGCCATTCTGTAGCACCTCGAGTTAGATTTGTTCTCCGAGTTACTCGTATCTAACGAAATAATAGACACCTCTCATATGATCGGAGGCTGTAAATTTTTCTTTCAATTTCTGGGTGCATTGGAAATTAATGATATAAATGCAGGACAAAAGATTAAGTGTAGAGGAGGGTCTTGAAAGAAGATTCAAAGTATTTTTTTTGCTCCTCCGGAAATACCTAGTATTTATACCGCATGTATATGATAATGATAGAATCAATATGATTTCTCAAAAGTATTGATGGGAATTATCATGGGAAGGAAGCAGCTGTAGAGATGAAAATAATTTTTCAGTCAGTAAGAACAAACGGAAAACAGAGAACAATGGCCGGTAGAACCGGTTTTGACGTGCGAAAGATGAACGGTTGGGCTTGTTACTACCCTCTCCGCTAGTTTTTTCACACGCGAAACACCACTTTACCACATCTACATGCAACGATCGAAGTGCTACATCTTTCCGCTATGTGAACTAACCTTACAGAGACCTCATCTTTTAACCACCCAGTAGTTCTTATAATTTTTGTTTAATGTTAAAACGCGGATAAATTGAACTGTCATTTAACAGCAGACTCCACATACTTACAAATAATACGCAAAAGAATATACTTTCTTAACTGATACGTAATCATACTGCCCTTGTATCCTATTATACCTTGTATCCTATATCCTATCAGCCTCCACATGAAAAACTTTCTTTAGCAAAAGAAGCGTGGAAAATTCGAATTTGTAACTGTCGAAAGAGGATTCAATAAAAATCGAAGTAATTACATATTTATAAACACATTTTACTCTATTTTAAGAACAAAATTCCTCTGTAAATCCTGTCTTCCAAACGCTAAACTGCAATTGAGACTGCTAGCTCCCCAACATACAACAGAGTTTAGAAGATAAATATTCCGATTATCTGTAAAGAAATATTTACATCTGAAAGTTTTTTATGATTTTGAGAAATTTTAAACACATTATTTGAAGCATTTGTGTCCATAAAAAAGTAATGTTTAAATCATAAAATACACATAGAACAAACGTATTACATTACAAAACACTATAATAATGTAAATAATGACCATACAAATTCCTTGAAAAAAATCAAATGTTACTTTTTTTAAATTGAAAAGTTTTAATAACATATGGAACTTACGTCAAATAATTATATGGAACTTGCAGCATATTATGTCCTAACCTTCACACAGTTAATTTAAAAAGCTGGAGTTGCATTTGAGAAAATTTGGTTAGCGTCATCGTGGAAAATTTTCTCGAGTTCACTCAAAATTACGTGAAAACCACCAATACCAAGTAAAAAACATACGTTTATGAAATAATGCAAATATCTAACATTGAGGAAAAGATTAAAATAAGTAAGAAATCTCTTGCTTCAATATTGAAAGTATAGGACGGACTCCAAAAATAATTTGAACTTTCCTGATTTTCGAAATTTCAGAGACTTTAATCAGCATCGGACCGATAACATACCTTACTCTGCTCGAGGAAAATGTAGAGAAAAAATTCAAAGCGTTTTTAAACATGCGCCATTTTTTACACGCGTATTTTGCTCTATTGGAACAAAAAAGGAAAACAACCTATCATTATGAAAATGTTATCGAGTCTTCATGTAACGAACTACCACCAAAAATTAAAAGATCTATTTCAAATTCACATCGTGGCCGGCCAGATCGATCAGGGAATATCCATTTGATATCAAATAAAAAAACAACTTATTTTTCGAAAATTGCACAAGTACTTTTTTTGTGAGTCTTGCTACAACTACAATATTGAAGATAGAGGTTTTTTCCTTAATGCAAGCTGTTCTTTACAAACAGATCTTGAAATAAGGTCATGTTCAATATTTCGAAAATGTGAATAGTTACCGTGTAATTTTGTGCGAAATTCAGCCAATTTTTATTTTTAAACTTTTTTTCTCAAAAACCACTCTAAAGTTTTCTTCAATTTGTCCCCACGGATAGAAGAAGACACGCTTTACGGAAGAGTGCAAGTCTCATTTACATTGAACTGTTTGAATTTTCGAAAACTAGAAATTTAGAATTAATGCGAGATAGTATGTGCTGTGTTGATTTCTTTAAATTTTCTCTTCGTATATAGCAACGGACGGTAAAAGAAGTGGTGCTATACTGACTTCCTGCAAACTTCAGTGATTTCAAGGAAAATGAGATCTGCGCTTTTCGTATTTTTTACGTTAGACGAAGACAAACTTTAATAAACAAATGTGGAGCCAATTTTCAGCATTTTTGAAAATGATGGGGTTTTACGTACCCCAAAAATAAAAATATCCGTTTGAAACTCGGAGGACCTCGAGTTCCTTTAAATCGATCTGGAAATATCAATTTTGGGGACAATCTGGAAATATCAATTTTGGACACAATGTTCGTTTCCGAAACTTCTTCCTATGAAATTCTCAAAATAATCGGTAAACTAAAAAATAAATATTCGACCGGTTTAGATGAATTCCCGGATTCTTTGTTAAAGACTTGTGCGTATGCCATTATACACCCGTTAACTCACATATTTAATGCATCTTTATGCACTGGAACGTTTCCAGATATTTTCAAAACAGCTAAAATTAAGCCGCTTTTCAAAAAAGGCAACAAAAACGAAATTCAAAATTATCGGCCCATTTCTCTTCTATCAGTTTTTTTCACAAATATTAGAGAGACTTTTTTACGTACGAATGGAAACCTTTCTCACTAAACACGACGCGCTTTCAGATTGCCAACATGGATTTAGAAAATCAAAATCAACGGAAACAGCTATATTTTCTTTTCTTAAAGGTGTCGCCTCATCATTAGATCAAAACGAGGCACCTATTGGATTATTTTTAGATCTCTCAAAAGCTTTTGACGTCATTGATCATGACATTTTACTTTCCAAATTACCTTCATATGGAATTCGTGGTATTGCTCTAGATTGGTTATGTTCGTACCTTAAACAACGATCTCAGAGAGTTGAAATACCTTACTGGAATGATGGAACATTACGTACGCACCTTTCCGACTCTTTGTCCATTGCATGTGGAGTTCCTCAAGGATCGATTTTAGATTACAAAAACGAATTGTACGAATAATAACCAAATCCCACCCACGTGATTCATGTAAGCCTCTCTTCATTAATCTAGGAATTCTACCATTACCGTGTTTTTTTATTTATGAATCAGTGGTTTTTGTAAAAAATGACTTGCTCAAGGGCGGGAATATTTTTTCAGAAAATGCCGAAGTCTATTACTATAACACTCGACGTAGAAATCATATTCATCAGGTGACTGTATCAACAGCTCATTACAAAAAATTCACATACAATACATGTACATTATTTTACAACACTTTGCCAGATGACATTAAACGATTAAATTCGATAGAAAAGTTTAAATCCCAAGTGAAATCGTTTCTGCTGCATAACTGTTTCTATACAATTAGAGACTATACTGAGCATCACAAGAAAAGTAACATTAATTTTAACAATGATACATAATGCATTAATTACCATTTGGACTGTATAAATGAGTATAAACAACCTGTAACAAGTATTGTAACACAGCTTCCGGGTCAATGACCCCCATCTCGATCAGGTTTTTCGTCCAGTTTCCCTGATCCATTGAGCAAATGCTGAGATGGCCCCTTGTTTTGCTTCTGGACATAAATGTAACTTCATTTTCTATGCACGTCTTCTAGAATTCAGTGGGAAATACAGTTATTCAAATTATCGTTTCCATGTTGTCGCGGCAGGAAGTAATAAGAGCCAAAATTTATTGCTTATTTATCTTTGAAAATAGATTTTATTACATGGGAGTTTTTTGTTGTTTTTTTCTCCCTTTCAAAATTCAAAATTTATTGCTTATTTACACTTGAAAATAGATTTTTTTACATGGGAGTTTTTTTGTTTTTTTTTCTCCCTTTCAAAATTCAAAATTTATTGCTCGTTTATCCTTGAAAATAGATTTTATTACATGGGAGTTTTTTATCTCCCTTTCAAAAATTCAAAGTTTAAGTAGTATATGACTTAGTGTAGGGATCACAGAATTTTGAAAATGTGCACACAATTCACTTTTCCCCATAGCACGTTATACACAGTTTTTAACTGTTTTTTTTTGACGTAAAATAAAGTAAATAAAAAAATAAAAAAATCGGCTAAATGTTTTAGACGCTAGCTTTGACTACAGGGGACGGACAGACAGACGTTATTTACTATTATACATATATATATATATATATATATATATATATATATATATATATATATAGCTAATGCTTTCTAATTTTTGCTTAAAGTATAGTGAAACTGAAACTTGGGAACATGAGGTTCCTTTCCATCCTAGCTCCTTCCACTTTTAGGTACACAGCGCCTGTACACCTTGGCAAAATGTTAAATGAATGGTTTCCTTAAGTGCTTAAGAAACAATCTTAATCTGTATCAAACAACTATTAATAGTACTTCTAGTTGTTGCTGCAAGAGCGAATCTTGAATTAATAATTATGCAAGTAAACCTCGCCAGTCTGCATAAATCATGGTGTATACAGAAAGCATAAATAGTATAATATATGTGAATCTTAGTCTAAGCGTGACGCCACAAAGATGGCCACCAGCACCAAGGGCTGAAGTATAGATCATGTAGGAATATATTCGGTATTCCTTCGTGTATATGTGGTATTGCTAACATCAGTAAGCACCGAACCGGTAAAACTTTAACAGAACGTCTCATCCTATGGAATACAGAGTGAGAAACGTTTAATTGAGACCTGTGGTCTAAAAAAATTAGTTTTTAAAGCCCTAGAACGTTACGTTTAGTTGTTTAACAATATAGCTGACCGAGTGTTGCGGGTTGCATTTTACATGAATATTTAGATGCGTTTTTTAACAAATTTTTCATAGTTTTATAGTCAAAATCCGATTTGCCATGTCTTCGTGAAATTATCTTTCTTTATAGACCTCATTTATAAAGATCGGTTGCGTGTGAGAGCCGCAAAAGGTATGTATACTACTGAAATAATATAGTAATATAGGAGACTATATATATATATATATATATATATATATATATATATATATATATATATATATAAAATCTAGTCTTCTATATTATACTTATAATATACTCGATTTTTAAAAGAGAGCTAAAACTCTTTTTGTCCCGACCGGGATTCAATCCCGGGTAACTATACCCTGAATCATCACTAAAATACAAGCACCTGCAGCTGCGGGAAACTTACAAAAGCTTTGAACTCTCCTCACCAGGGAGCGCTTCAGTCTGCTACGTTTTGCCGTCAATCTGTTTTACGGAATCAAGGACCCACAAAACATGGATTCTGACTATACCTCGTCTAAGAGGAAGTAATTTACTGTATATAGGAGCAAGATCCTCTTTTTCATTACCAGTGCCTGACAATATAAGTTTTTCTTTCGAAAATTCGCCGTTTACCTGCCCAAGATTACAATACTTTATCTTCTTACGAAGGGCGAAAAAGCAAAAATTGTTATTGCCTTGGTTAATGTAGCTTATTTCTCTCCAAACGTCAGTAATGCTTTTGGTCTTCATTAGTGTTAATAAAGCATTATCTCTATAAAACAAATTGTATTGCGCGTTTGTTACGTTGCGTGATTGAAAAAAATGTAGAAAAAACTTACTTATAATTACTCTGTAGCTTGTTTTTCCAAGCGCACTGCGTGAGCTCCATGAACAAATGTTATTCGTTCTGTTTCTAGGCGACTGCTGTTGTGACAATAAAATATTGTCAATAAAAATCAATGAAATTATGTATAACTTAGCTTCCAATGAAGTCAATTAAAAATTTAAAAGTACAACTGTCAATCATTTTTCTCATTTGATTGTCAGTCGTTTCAGATAATTTCCGTCAGTCGGGAACATAAAATAATGTTAGAATTGTAATTGTTAAGAGTTTAACAAGAAGTGTTCGAATTCAGTCGAGTGACAAGTATTTACTTTCGAAAACTTTATTTTTTTAATGTTATGATAAATTTATAATGAAAGTACGAAGAAAGGAACTCAATAAGCCTTTAAATATTCTAATTATTTACAAGCGGAAAGATAAATGATTTATGTTTGATTTACGTATGATGTAATAAATAATTGGATAATTTTTATTTCATATATATTTCTACATTCGATTTCTCCATATTTATACATAAGAAGCTTCCTATTTCATATCTAGCAACGACAATTTGAGATGAAAGGAAATTCTGAAAAACGACATTTCTGTAAATGAACAGTCTTGTCATGCTCCAATGTACTACGTTATTTTTTCAATCTTAATGTTTTGGTTTTTCATTAACTGTAAGATGAACTAGCGGAGAAAGCGCGGTAATATGTGCATCTTTCCTGAAATTCTGTGCTATTTTAGAGAAAGGATATTACCCATTTACATTTTTCAATGTACTTTAGAAACACGAAGGTTTGCGTATAATGGTAACATGTTAACGTGTTGTGTGTCTAAAAAGCACTTTGGTTGCCTTTTTGTAAAAATTTCATTCTCTTTACAAGCGAAAGGGTTGTCTTCGCAGAACGTTTTTAAAAGAAACAGCTCTCTTAGTTATCATATAAATTGTCCGGAGGCATGATGCTATGGAATTTTAAGAAGAATTCGAAATAAAACGAAAACTAGAAGAAGAGCGGCGGATGAAGGGGAAGAAGGAATTTAGGGCGGGAAGGGGAGGTAGACGTGAAACGAATCTTCTGTGTGTGTGTGAATGCGTGTTAGAGAAAAACCGAGGTTCTTAAGGATTCGGGAGTCAGCGCGGGGCTGCTAACATGCGGCCGGCCGGGAGTGCCTAGTTGGGTGGAAGTCTCGCGCGAAAGAGACGAACAGCCTTTTCTTCCTGTATACTTTTGAATAAAACACTTCATATCGACGAATTAGTTAGGTTTCTCCGTTCAGATGGATACGATTGTAAACATTTTATTATATCTTTTAATATCGGGATTTCTCCCAGCTCTGTCCGATTATTCTCAACACCCCATACTTCGATTACTCCCCCCTCACACACACACACATACATACTGACATGGTATATTTGGCTGTAGGGCAAGTATAGCCTGAGACGCGCCGTTCCTCTGTAGCGACGACGAAATTAAGACATTATTGGTCTCTGACTGCAGGTAAGGTGACGCCCCTTTATCGTTTTAGGTGTAAATTATTTCAATAATGTTCGATTCATCGTAACTAATATGTCTTAATTTAATTATATGATTATTATTTATATTAATCTAATTCATATGTTTCCTCGAGACCCAGCGCACATGCAAGGTTGGATTACCCACAATCAAAACGTTATATAATTTTAAAAATGTATTCTTTCTCGAGGAATTTCACTTTTCAGCAAGAATTATCCCTCCTTCCAATTGACCAAAGTTTGTGAGCTTCAGCATTTGAAGCCCAGTCCTTATTCTAGACAATACTACCCACAACAACACTTTAGCAAGAAACACCTTCAAAATCGGGATCCCCATCCATAACCTATCGGAATGAGGAATTGAGAAGATACACCTCCTAGCCATCTGAGTTGCCTGAGCCGGACACATAAAGAGATACTTTATCAACGAGAGAAAGGTATCTTTCTCGAAAATAGAGAGTATCGTTTTCCTCGTGTGTAATATTTTATTATATTCCAATTCTTAATTAAAAGCAATATAAAAAAATGTGTCAGGTTACGTCAGGACAACCGGATGAAGTGGTTCAGGAAATCAACTGTCAGTGCAGGGCCTCTGCCCAGGAGATCCTAGAGTTCGGCGGTGGCAAGAATCTCGACACTAGCTTATGGCTATGTTGAATTCAGCCGCTGTTCGGAGGACAATTCTAGCGACCGGTTGTATTGACAGGTAGTTTTCCGTAGTTTCTTCGATCAACACCAGGCGAATGCCGGAGCAGTTCCCTAACAAACAGGCCACGGGCTGCACGCGATCATTCCTTCCTATTCCTTGCCCTACCTTCACCTCTCACTTACACACTTGAGTGCATACATGTCGGGAGCTTAGAGCTGCCCTGGCTGGGGCGGTGCCTCGCTGGTGGGATGTATCTGAATGGAGAAAACACAAGCTGAGGAGTGAGTCAGTGCCGCATCCCACCAGCCAGAGGGGGGGAAGAACACCGCCAGCTCCCCCGATAAAAACACGCACCACACTTATGGGACTAACAACCTTAGCAATTGACACTTCCGGAAAAAACGAAATAATCAATGAACCAACAGGTCAGGTCAAATAGTAGTTTGCTGCACCGCCGCTGGCAATGTGTGCGTCACCGACAGACACGCCCAGTCGAGTAGATTTAAAAAAAACATCTCCCCTAGGTGATAAAGAAGTACTGCAATGGAATATTATTGACCATTAAGAAGCGTCTTTAACGTCATAAAAAATGAATAATATAAATAAATTACGTATTAGCATCATCATTTAGAAAACATGTTTCAGTGTCAAAACATTTCTTCAAAATTTTCGTGAAACGTGAAAACGACTGTGCCAGTTTAGACTTAAATATTTTCTTCCAAGCATCCCTCTGAAATAATATTGTGTCTGAGTTTGAACTATAATAATATTTACAATTGATTTTAATTTTTATATTGCATGCATATTTTGTAATAAGCAGTTTAGTATAAACTACGTATCGTACGTATGTACTAAACAATGCTACACAAGTTATTAAACACTTTTCATTTCACTTACTGCTTCGTTTCAATCACCCCTGTTGATTATAAGCGAAATTATTGAATATGAGCGATCTGCTCAGGATTTGCTCCTGGGAATGCCGTGACGGAGCACGAGTCTTGGCGCGTGGCTTCTGCTGGCAGCTCTGCCATGCCGCGCTGCTCGGGGCACGGAGCGCGCGGTGCGGTGCGGGGCCCGCGATGGCCAGCGCCCAGGTCGCGCCCAGGTGCTGGGGGCCGGACCGCCGCTGTCACCTCTATTTTCAGGCCTGACGCGCAGCATGCACGGCGTCGCCTCGGGCGCCAGGCGTGGGGGGGGGGGGGGCAGCTGGTGTGCACTCCGCTGCGCGTCAGCGATTTCGGAATATGATCCGTGAAATCCCGCGCTCGTGGGCGCTGCTGCGATCTAGAAAGCACGCCCCCGGCGGCGACGCCGGCGCAGACGAGAACCCACACGCTCTGGTACGCCCAGGGTTTCCGGGAGATACTGCGCGCCTTGCAACCTCTCCTCCGGTTCTATCTCTCTGATGGGATCTTCACGACCTATTACAGATGCTTACTGCCTTTTCGTTGGGCAATAAGCAATCAAAATGATGTGGAATACGTGATTGTTTGCCTTTGCCGTCCATACCGTCACCTCTAGGTGATAATCCAAGGAAGTGCCCTTCCCTCTGTCCTTGAAATGTTTCAATACGATTATAAAAATTATTATTTCTATAAAATTAATTTAAATTTTAATTTTTTTTTAATTACAATTTTGTAAATTAAATATTTGTATTTTACAAAATAAAATTCACAACAAATCGAATTTGAAGTTTTTCCATAAAAAATCTCTGCTAGCATCCTCGATGGCATCCCTTTGAGCAGTTTCTGCATGCGAACTTGGAAGCAACCACGCCTACGTAGGATTCGAACCCAAAATTCTATCCACGTGAGGTTGCTGTCGCGGGCGCCCGCGCCATTCACGCTTTGAACTTCTCCCTCCACTGGAAACACTTCAGGAAGCGTTTTGATGTACGTCTAGATAACTACATGTTGTCTCGTCGACGTCGAGTTAAACGCAACGGCAACAGGTAGTGAAGAAACCGATACGGTGCTTGACTTCGATGGCCGAGACACTAACTGCATCACTTAGCTGCACGTCAAGATCTCTTTTAGCTGGAGCTTCGTGGTAATGGAGCACCGTAGACTCACTCATTCGGAGGATTAACCCTGTATGACATTTCGATACATATCTGCGCAATTTCTAGGCGATTTAGCACGTCAAATATAGTTCAAAAGTTTACAGAAGCCGCCGTACAACCTTTCGTGATGTTTAACCTTTCGCGTAGTTACTAAAAAGTAACTAAACCAAAATCAATATTCCCGGAATGGATACAGACTTTCTTCTATTACCATTTACGTGAGCTTGTTAACGCTAAAATGACCCACATTATTCCCAGAGGATTTATATGTAGTACCTATAAATAGTAGTCGCAATTTAAACCTGTCTAAAATGAACCGCTGTTTACAAGCCTCATTCACCCGCGAAACTATTCGCTCGACTTCCGGAGATTTTACGAGCGGCGAACCGCAGAGCAGTGCCCGGCACCACACCCGACCCACCTGCGGGGACAAAAAATCCAATGTGCGGCGTGGCCGGTTTTTACAGCTTCTGCCCTCTTTCCTTACACAAGAACCGGAAAAACGAACAAAACCTAGGTCAGGGTCCTGCCTGGATTCAGGCTATTGTTCCTTTGTTTGCAAGAGGCCGCCGGCCAATCACATGCATACATGAACGGGATGCCGATTTTTAATGCAATGATTCTATTACTCCAGAGGCGGAAATAAAGAGAGAGTACTTGTGGAAGAGAACATTTGGCGCAAAGTCTCAACATTTAGTTCGGTATATAATGATTTCTTTCTAACATCATAACATATTTCTACATCATATCATATAATGATTTCTTTCTAACATCAGTCCTTTCTTTGAGACCAGCTAACAGAGATGTGAAAAGGCTTGTAAATTGACGTGAGAACTTGATTGAGACTCAAGGAAGGAAAGAGAATTTTAATTAGGTAAGATTTCTTTTCTTTTAATTTTTCGATTTAGAAAAACCAAACAAATGTTGTTTTAATTTCACCATTTATTTAACGAATTTTAAATTAAACATTAAAATTAACGGAGAAAACTACAAAGCAAAATTATCCAATACCTAAATGCATGTGAGATTTTCCGCATTAATTCTGATCGTTTAATGTACGACCTTTGCCTTAAGTGAGTTTCTGACACCTAGGTAAACATTGAGATTTTTAAATACTGTTCAACTGCTCCAACTATTTCTACCTCACATCTCATTTCCTACGAACTATCTACAACAATATTTCAGAGACAATTCTTTGGTTACGTATTGTTTTCATAATGACATTTTATAAACTATTGCACTACATCATAGCGACTACATAAATATATTGGGCATTATGTCACATTTCCACATTTTTTACAGAAAATCAGAGCAGTTTAAAAATGTTCTTGCCCTTTGAATCAAAGAGGAAATGATGTTATTTTGATTGCTTCAAACTTTATTAATAATGTATTTCCAACATAATTTGTTATATCGCCAATGAACAATGGAATTAGAACAAGTTTGTTAAAATGATACATTTGGGCAAAAATTAACATAGTGTTCATACCGTCGAGATAGAAAATTAAAACAATCTTCAAAAATATTTTACTGTTTAACTTAATCTAAAACACATTCGAAATTTAGCAGTTACATTACTTCTTTTCATGTATTTTTTTGTATTTGCTCCTTTAAAAATTCGTTTTTACAATTATCGATACTAATACGTGTATGGATCTGAATGTTGTAAACGAGACATTCCAACAATCGTTAACATTCCTTTTGTTTCGATTCTAGTCGATTTTAAAGGCTAATTCTACAATCTTCTGGTATATGACAGTACTATATTGAAGTATTTTAAACAGAATGTAGTATTTATTTCTAACTATCCTTATTTTAGCGTACATGTAACGTATAGAATAAATATTGACAAATAATACACTGGGTTGGAGAAGAGATTGTTTTTGCATCGCCTCCCAAAACTTAGGAACTGAAGCTCATCCCCTTTTCGAATATCCGCACCGCTAGATGTTCGTGAATACACCTCGGCAGCATCGACAACTTCACATATAATTCTCTCGCACATAAATCAACTGCATTTATTTACGCAATCAACTGCATCATAGTTATTCAGAAAATACATGGAAATTTTCTAAATACACTTTTTGTTTCTTAACCTACGCCACTCACCAACGCTTGTTCCACAGGTGTTACAGTACCAGTTATAGAGAATCACTCCTAAACTGCTCATTATAAAAGAGGCAGTAAACTATACTTGTTTCTCTCTACTTCGCACCTTTATCTAATCTCAGTTCTCAAGACATGGCGTGCTCTTTCAACTCACCGCCTCTTTTAGTTCCCAGTAACGCTTGTAGGTATTTTTCACAATTGATGTTATTATGATTGCTTTTTTTGGGCAGTTTTTATTCTTCAACAAAAACATTCCGTAAATCGACAAGCGATACCGTGCCGAGACAATATTTAAAAAATGTATACACATTTCACCTTTTCATTTATGATAGATTACCTATACTTTCATCTTCATAATGAGAATTACAGCAAAACAGAAAATTAGTAAATTATCTACGCCTAATGATTTTTTCCTCTATTACTTCCTTCCTTCTTCAATTACTACCTTCCTCCTACCTTAACAAGCAACACATGCCGCGATAAGACAGCCAATAGTACGATGTCCAAACACTAGTCAATTAGCTTTTAGATTCGCACAACAAACGTAATTTCGTAAGTGTAAATTGAATAAATTCAGTGGTTTATGTTGTCTTACAAATAAGATGTATTTATCACTCATCAACAGAGAACCTTGTACTGTAAATGTCAGACACCCGTACTTTACACATACACACAGAAATCTCTAAATAGCAATAAAGAAGAGCATTCGGCTGCGAAATGTTTGTATACTAGCACTACCAACTGAGAATCCTCCGCTAATTAACTGGGAGCTCCTAGGTTCGAGTCCCGATAGTAACGGCTTTTCGTCACTTAGCGAAGTATTTGAGTCAGGTGTCGCCATTTCCTACGTGCGAATTCTAGAGGTCGCTGAACTGATCGGTTTTTCCTTTGTTTCCTCCGAGTCATTCCAGGCGGATGCAGAAGCAGTACGTTAAACTAGGCCATAGGCCGAGTGCGTTCATATCTTCCTCATCAATGAGGATAAAAGAGATATCAACCACATTAGTTTTAATGTTACTTAATTATAAACCATTATCCCAACTATTTGGTTAGTTGGTTGGTTAGTGATTCCGGGCGCGTCAACAGCTTAGGTCATTGGTCCCGTAAGTGTAGTGCACGTTTTTCCTCGGGAGATGGCGGTGATCTTCCCCGGTGGATGGTGAGATCCGGCGCCGACCTACCGTCGGCTAGCGGGGTTTCCCCTTAACCTGGACTCCCCCACCAGCGGCGCACCGTCCCAGCCGGGACAAGCTATAAGTCCCCGACCGGTCTCCCGGAATATGTGGTAGTGTAGTGCATGTTAGTCTAAGTGTGTGTATAAGAGGAGACGATAGGACAAAGAGGAGGAAGGAAAGATCGCGCGCGGTCCGTGGCCCATTTGCTCCGGCATTCGCCTGGTATTGATGGGAGAAACCACGGAAAACTACCGATCAGAGCAGTCAGCCGCAAGAATTCTCCTCCAGCCAGCGACTGAATTCGACCTAGGTGAAAAGCTAGTGTTGAAAATCCTGCCGCCGTCAGGTCCAGACTATTATCCACACATAAACATTTCCCACCGTCAGTGGCACCAAGTATCATGGATTAAACAAGTGCGTGCAAGGTGAAAATGCCTGTGTCAGCTTGCACCCACGTTTTTAATGTATGATATTGGTCCACTGTCGAGAAAAAAAAGTTCTTGAAACATGACCGGATAATGGTTTAAAACTAAATAACATCAAAATTACTGTGGATGATATTTCTTTTACTCATATTAATTATGGAGTACAACTAAACATCCACTGCCATTGCGGAATATATCTGTCTCATTCTCTCTTCACTCCCATTCTTAGAGGTAGGCGATGGGCTGATCCCTCATTCTCATATGAACCAATGTCCATTATCTCGAAAGACTCGAGCTCGCGGAGTCAGGTCAAGGCTCGAATTGGGCTTTAATGTTAAAAAAGAGGAGTAGGAAGAGAATCCGAAAGGAAAGGTACGATTGGCAGCCGCCTCTCTGTGTGCTCGCCATTGATAAGAAAAGCAAACACGCCGTATTCCTTATACAGAGTAGCGTACCTTCTATACTGCTTCCCGCGACCAGCTAGCAGTTCGGGTGCCTCCTTCGTACGTAGCGCACGGGAAGGCAAATATTTCTTGGACGACGCGGCGCTGTTTACCTGCTCAAATACCACAAGGTCACTACGCGGCCGCGCAGCCTCCGGCGGCGGCAGTTGGGCGGCGGCAGTTGGGCGGTGGCGGTGGCGGCAGTTGAGCGGTGGCGGTGGCGGAGACGGCGGCAACGGCGTCGGTGGTAGCAATGACGGCGAGGACGGCGGCAGGGACGGCGGCGGGGACGGTGGCGGGGCGGCGGTGGGGGCGTCAGTGTGGGCGTCGGCGTGGGCGTCGGCGTGGGCGTCGGTGGGGGCGTCGGCGTGGGCGTCGGTGGGGGCGTCGGCGTGGGCGGCGGTGGGGGCGTCAGCGTGGGCGGCGGTGGGGGGGGGGGCGATGGCGGTGCTGTGGGCGGCGGCGGCAGCCTTCGCAGGGCCCGCAGAGGCGTGCTCGGGCGTGCTCCGGCCTCCCCGTGTGGCCACCGCCAGGAATGCAGCGCGTGCATGTGCAACTTGGGAGCGATCGGACGCTCAGGCGGACGGCCGTGCGGCACGCACGCACGCACCCGAAGGTGGCCTGGCTACGGTCCCATTCAAACCAAGATGGTGTCGAAACGAAGAAGTCGCTGCGATATTTCCATGGAGACTGTATCACTCAGCTAAAATAGCCCTCAGAGTTCCGTTCAGTTCAGAGGTGTCTAACTTCCAAGACCTCAAAGGCCACTACTAAAACGTTTAATATGGTTGAGGGTCACATTTTCATTACTCGGGCGATCCACACGTGACCCCGTACTGCTGATAACGGCAGTTTGTCCGGCTGCTCAGAAACGAAGGAGGGGGGAGATCGAATTGTGCGCGATATCAGGCTCTACAATGCATAACGCAGTTAAACACATTGGGATGATTTCGAATTTCTGAATTTATAAGAAAAAAATTCCTTATCTAAATTGAACCTATATTTGTATAAAAGAGGATGCTAATCGCGATAGGGCGCATGCGCTATGCGCGCAATCTCACCCGACATGGGATGCAAGAGACTCACATTTGTCTAATAACCTTCCGCGGATCACAATAAACGACACCGTGGGCCGCATGGGGCTTGCGTGCCGCCAGTTGTACAACCCTGGTTTAGTTGCTTCATTCAAGTGGCACGAACGTACTATTTATTTTAATCCAGTGGATACAGGAAATATTTCAGAGGGGGATAATACCAGTTCTGACATTCCCCTCCATAAATATTTATTAAAAAAATATTTTGTAGACACTGGTCAACAATAATGCTTACTTGTGGTGGTTTCAGAAAACATGCAAATATATACATCTATTTGACTGTTTACATGGTCTTAACCCAATTGGGCTTCTACAATTTTTTCAGTTGTTAATTTAATGTATTTTTGGTTGGCGATAGTAGAGTGGATTACAGAGGAAAGTTATTATTACTTTATAACATCATGGGGATAGATTTTTTCTTGCAAAGTGGAAGGATGTGTTTTCTAGTGGAATGGTGGTTATACTTGCGGCTGAAGGGAAGTGTAGGTAGAAGCTGCGGTTGAATTATTTTATGAATTATGTTAGAGACTGAGTGCCACGAACGCGGTGAAGTTGGTTCATCGCACAAACCAGGTGGCGTTTGTAATTTTACGGCGAAATTTATTTTGAAATGTTTGAAGGCGATTGAGATTAGTTTGCAGATCTGTAAACCATATTGAGAAGGTGTGGATTGAAATGGGGGAATAATAGTTTTGCATAATAGAACGGCGTTTGTTAGTTTAATTGAAATATTTTTTATTTCAACCTCTTCACTTTTGGTATCTTCTTGAAAACAAATCCTGCAAATTTCAGCTCTTAATTTTAAAATAGTTACTGTTTTTAAAATATTGAAACTTTTTTTAATGTCCACCTCGACAGAAAATACGCTAATGACGGGAAGAAGAATACCACAGTAAAGTACGTAACTTATTTTTCACGTTGTTCTGCAGATTCTCTAATTTTCATAAATTTGAATTGTATATTTGATCTTTATTTACCAATATTGCTTTTGTTCCTTTCGCATCCCTAAACAGCGTCATATGTACCAACGTTTATGAACCGACGAACGAGATACTTCCCTACCGAATGAACTCTAATAATACGTCTTTGCAGCTGGGATTACGACAATGATTATAATAAAAATGTAGTTGGAACAACACCTACTAGGTTTTAGAAAACCATGATCTAAGGATCGCATTGGGGACTGCTCCTGTAACTACGAGTTCTTCCGTTGAGGCATATTGTCACTTGTGAAGGTCGTGTTAGTACTGAATGACCTAAATTAAGATGACTAAATATTTTCATATCCAGATGTTCAAACTTTCAAACGCGGAAAAGCTATGAAATGTCTATTTTGACAACTTTTAACAGCGCCATATCCGGGAAGGGTTATTGGCAACAAAGTATGAAATGATTAGTAATTAAATTTTCGGGGGAATTAGAAGGGAAAAAATAATGATGTAGATGATACGTGATGGTTTGCCTTTGCCTCCACGCCGTAATCACGAGGGAAAAAATCCTTGTCTTGAAATGCAGAAACCGAAAAACAGAAAATGCGAACCGAATGTATAAATAATCGTTTTGATAATTATAATAAGTAGCAAAAATATCACGTTTCTATTACTGAACATATACAAATATTTTAAGTTAATTTTGGAATCCACTACACAAAATATTCTAAACATTTGTAGGTGCTAATTTAAAATTAATCGGCATGTAACATCCAGTAGCCAAACGCACTTGTCGTAGTGAATAAAATCAATTGTTAAGGAATATTCACTCTGAATACCATTTATTGCAATAATGCCAGTCAGCAAAATACTTGTAATAGGCTGAAGAACTTCGTTGTTGATATCCAAAAATCAATTGGGGCGCGCTTTATATCATGCTGAAAATGCTACAAATACTACAACCTAATGAATTGCAAATAATAACAAACCAACCGCAGATAATATCGTATCTGTAAACACCACTAGCCTCAGCCAGGGTCTTATATCCCTCTGGGAGGTTCCCTATCGCGTGCGTCTTCCTGTTCCAGCGAGATGAATGAGCTCGTCGCTGGGACCAGCAGTGGCCTCCCGCGCCACATCCGCCGACCCCTCTTCCGCCCCACCTTCGGAGTTTTCTCCTCCGCCACAAGATCCATTATTTCATCAATAACTCACTGGGAGCGGACGTGCCGCTTTTTTCGACCTACATTTCCCGACGCATTCATTCCTTTTCTGTATATCATCTCCGGTGACCCAAGGCCCTGCCTGCCTGTAGGCGTGGCAAGCGGCACGGGGCGGCTGCGACGGCAGCCAGCGCGTCCGTCCCTCTGCTGCTGCCCCGTCGCATCCTGGTCCAGCATGGGCCGAAAAACAAAACAAAACAAAGCGCCAATAATAATAATAATAATAATAATAATAATACTTTTTTTCTAAACGTTTAATTATCTATTTCTCTTCGCTACGGAATATAACCAGCTATAACGGCTCAGTGGCAACATCCATCGCATATGCAGCACCGTTGATCCAGATGTCCTTGAGTTCGAGGTCCTACCGTGGAGGATTTTTGGCACTATTTAGATACTTGGGTGGTGTGCAACCACTAAGGAGAATTCTAGCGACTGGCTGCTCTGATCGCTAGTTTTCTGAAGTTTCTCCGATCATCACCAAGTGAATGCAGGAGGAATGCTTTAACAAACGGGTTACGGGCCACGCGCAATCTTTCCTGTTTCATTCTTCTCCCCTTTTCTCCCCTTACTTTCACATTTACGCTTTCTCACATATCGGGAGACCAGTCAAACGCTTGAAGCTTCTCCGCCTAGAGCGGTGCCCCGGTGGGGGAGATACATCTATGAGTGATACCCCGCAATTCGACGTGTAGGTCGGCACTGAGTCTCACGTTCTAGCGGTGGAGGAACACTACCATCTTCCGGAATATAACATGGATACACTTCCGGAACTAATCATAATAGAGGGTTGACTCACCCGGAATGCTTATACTCACTCACCCATCCCCAAGTACATTACAAACATAAATCAACAACACGTATTATGAGAAATATTATTTCAACGCGTTTTAGGCCTTATATTAGCGACAAACATGATTGCAAAACATAACAAGACCATAATGCAGTAGAAATATTGTTAACGTCGCAAATAGATGCGAAATGAGTTTCAAATTCATATTTTTCGAAATTTCAGTAAAACTAAATGTATGAATGGATTTTGATTTTAATGACATCAGCGGATGTTAATTATGGAGGGACTGATCGAAAGAAGTATCTTTGGGAAGAGGGAACAAGTTAAATTTGTATAAATGAAGATTGAGTCAATTCCATTTCCCCCACCATATTTAATTTTGTTGATACTTGTTTTTATGCAATATACTGAGCTAGAAAACATTTTTTTAATTGGTAGCAACTAATTTCAAATTAAACAAATAGAAATCTTATCGAATATTTTAATTTTCGGATAAAGGCATCGTATTTTAGGGTCGGCGATTCCTCTTATGTAGCTCCACCCCATTTCTTCTATAGAACTGGCTCCCACAACTCCCCACCTTCGCCTTTCTCCCACAAACTGTTCTGGACCACTGCGCAGCGACCGTGCTGCGGCTGGGCCGGCCGGCTGGACGGGTGGAGGGCCCGCGTGGCGCGGTGCGGGGCGGGGCGGCGCGGGGCGGGAGGGCGCGGCGGGGCGGGGGGGGGGGCGGGGCGCAGGAAGCAGGTAGGCGACGCGGGACGACCGGCCCGCCTGCCCGGGCAGCGGGACCGCCGCGCCGCCTCGCCCGCCGTGCTGCGCGGTGCCGCTGGAATGCCAGAGCGCGGGCGGACGCCGGCGAGGGGCGGGGGCGGGGCAGGAGCGGGTACGGGAGCACACGTTGAACACTGGCCCCAAACGGCACGCGCGTGGCAAAATATATCCATCATTCCGAGAGAGCTAGCGAAGGCGCTCGGGATGAATTTGACCGAATATATACTGACCAATGGGAGTTTCCTGAAAGGGCTTGTGTCCAATGGATTTTTACTTCCCTTACAAAAATGCCTGTCAGAGGAAATAACTAAATAAACACGTTGTAATACCTTGTTAAATGTTAATGACAGAATTATAAATAATTATAAGCAGTTACACTGAATAAAAGAGAATGTCAAATGCAATCCAGCCAACACCGGCGAGTAAATCACATTTCTACGTAAAGTATATGATAAATGAACGACATAAACAAATGTGACTTGTTTCACATTCCCATATGTGGATGTATTCTCAACTTATTACATTAATAATCGGCCTTACCGCGAATTGCAAGATAAGAATATCAATCAAGTATATAATAATAATAATAATAATAATAATAATAATAATAATAATAATAATAATAATAATAATAATAATAATAATAAATATCCATGTTATTATTGTGAGAGTTCTGAGTCGAGTAATAAGAACGTGATACTTTGGGCAACAAAGGGCATTGGTATCTTTGGAATTCATCTACATAATTCAGGATAAAGAACAAAATACAAATCTCCATTCATTTTTAAATAATGAACAAACTTAACCCAAGCCGCGGGCAAATGCAGATTTCTGGAAATTCGAATTAATTTATATAAAACACCAGAAGCAGAATGATGCACGAGTAGGCATTCGTGATCATGTAGGAATTCGGCTGACAAGAGGCCAGAAAAAAATAAAATAAAAAATTCTATATCTAATATTTAATAATTATTTGGTGACAAAATAACAAATACCTTCAATCATATCTGAATAAACTATTTGATAATAAGACAAACACCCTAGATTGTCACAGGTTGTCATACCGAATTTCTCGTAAAAGAGATAAGCGCAGTGATAAGCGTTATCGCTTCGAAAAATACTCAATAACATTTCCTGAATCGTTTTATCGCATCACGTCGAGTGTGTAGCATCTGCAATCGCCATGAAGATCTGCATGACATTCTGCTGCCATACATACGCACATGTGGCAACGAGGCAGCAGCGGCGGAGTTATGGTGGTGGCAGCGGTGGCGGTGGTGGCGGGGCAGCACGACGACCGCAGTCGAGGGCTTGTCCCTGCTGTGCAACAGTGCATTTCGCCCACGTGCGCACAGCCCCGGCTAGCAGGTCGAGCAGAGTAGTAATCAAACAGGTCCACCTTGGCGATCAAGCTACTAAAACGTATATTCAATATGTTATGGTTTGTACTGATTTACCGTAAATGATTGCGCGAGGGCAGTGGGGAAGATTGCGAAAGTTTTAGAACGAACCGAATGTGACTCGCAGACGTATTAATTAAGACTGCTTATTAGATTGAGTGTAATTCACAAAACATTATACGCCTAAAGGTAATGTTTGACTTGTGAATGGAATCTTAAAAGAAAATTAGAATAATTTTCGAATCGAACATGGCGCATGAAATGTATTTACGTCTATAAATGTCTAAAAATAGAGTAGTAATTACAGTGCAACAATACACAACCACATCTTTGAATTGCTCTTTTCTTGTCCTATCGTAAAACTAGTTCTCTTTTACTTTTTGTACTTAATCGCTTCTGGACTAGGAACCGGAGACTTCAATGCCCGTCAACAAGAACTTTCATGTAACACCAAGAAATTTCTCAAAAGTCGCCGTCGTCGTCCTGTTGTGAGACACAATTAATGAATCCTGATTCACCTTAGTATACAGAATTAAAAATGAGAGAGACAGTGTAACAACCGCCATAAAACCGCCAGTCATGTAAGCAGACGTCTGCAAAAAGAAAAGATGGACGCAATTGAAGTGGGTTAGCTGGCGGCAGGACACTCAGGCGGCAATGACCTTGAGAACTATGGCCATGGCAAACCGCGATGATACGGAAAGCAGGCGCCGAATTATCTGCGCAAACTGAAGCAAATTAAACCCAACTAAAGCAAAAAAAATATATATATAAAACGTGAGACAACACTCCAGTGAACACTTCCCCTTTGAACTAGTTCGCGTTCCGCCTTTCAATAACAACAGTAACTTCAGTAAATATAATCCTCCGTCAAGTGAATGTTTACAAATAAAAAGAATATCTCAAATGTTTTTTTCTTTCCCGGGAAGGGAATGGTGCAAATAACCTGAGATAAAAGGGAAAACGGAATCACTTGTTCTCTAAAAGCAGAAAGTATCCTTCAAACATCACATACAATTCATAATTTTGACAACTCATACATCTATTATCATAATAGTCCTTAACAACATGTTATAACTAAATATGTGAACTCTTAATATGTTATACGCCAAAGTAAAAGCGTCATTTTTATTCCAAGCTAATGTTAAAATCAGAGCTTAGAGACATGAGTGGTCAAAGGCTTCAATTAATTTGTAGATGTTTATTCACGTTTTCTCCTTCTTCTTCACCATGTAAAGAAATTTCAGGGTCGACTTTACAAATAAAAATAATAAATAGGAATGTTTTGATTATTACCTTTCCTCGCATCCTACTCACAACCGCTTTTTACCTTTGGTTTGTGGACAAATTGACTTCATTCTTTTGATAGATGGTTCTTTCCTTTCTTTCACAAAGATGCTCAGATATATTCTTCTTCTTCCAGTACCTTGGTGAAAATCCTAATTATTAATTTTGGATCTTAAAGTCTGTCTATATTGTATGAGTGAGAGTTAAAAGTTGAAGATCCTTTTTGACTCAGATCCATGTTATTGTGGCAGAGATAATGGTGATTATTACTATTGTAGTCATTATTATGACATAATTTGAGGTTGATATTAGTAGGGGGTGTATTTTGACGACGTAAACCCTCGCCAAAAATGATCAATAATATGGTCTTAAAGTGTTTTTAAATTGCCCCAAAAGCAAAGAAGAATGACGTAAAAATGTTATCAAAATCACTTCAGACAAACATCTCAAGCTGTTGGTTATGTTACTGATGTAATCGAGTCCTCTTCCTTTCGTTCAAGTGAACTCAGCTTGCAAACGTTTGGTTTGGACTGTTCTTTACCAGGAAATCTCAGTCTTTAGTTATCTCGAAATCTGCCACACCGACAATGGTGCGGATAGGCGTCGCAGGAACCTTAAAATTACATACTCCCAACGGCTGACATGTCAATTTCTGAGCGAAGAAATCGAATAGGCTACTCAGGAATTGTGTGGAGGACATTTGTTGCATTTCGTAAATATTATTTGAAGGAAGTACCATTAAAATGATATTAAAATTGTTGAAACCGGCGAAAAATGCTATAAAAATGACGGGAAAAAGTAAAAAAATGACAGTCGAAATCAACGAAAAATGAAAATAAGTCATATAAAAATGGGTCGTTTCATTTTGTCTAAACATAAAATTAATGTCTATACTAAAATGCATTGTTGTAAAGTGAAAAGAAATAATGACAATTGATAAATGCCAAAAAATGACAAATGACAATTAAAATCCGCCTCCTAGTTATAGAGCGATTTTCCTAAGGATGAGCCAAAGTGACAGCTAATGCTGGCAACATAACTGAAGGTTCTGTGGTCGTTGTGCTGTCGAGCCCATTAGACTCCCTTCGTGCATTCGTTCGTTTGTAGTCGGCTGACTTGTAAATGGCTTTGACGCTTCCTTTTGTGATGTCCTCGTCCGAAAAAAAAAGGGCGCTACGAGAAATAATTGAAATTAGGAAGTGCAGTGTTATGTGCTCTTCTGTAAAAATTCTTTTTTCAATAAACATTACATTGAATTTACTTTTTGTGTGATAAATATTATGTTTATTTTAAAACCGAGACTTGAATGCGAGATGCGTACCAATGCACGTGATTCCGGCCTTTGTGCTGTTGTGTGGAGAGCTGTGATTGAGAGGTTTCTATTTACATTCGTGGCAGTTTTCTTTTACTGGTTGTGAGAGCATGTTAAGAGATTTTCCACATACGTAATTAAATTTAATTACTTCCCGGACTCGCGCACGTGCATATACCTCAGCGAAACTCTTAGACTTCTAGATAGTAATGTCTTCTCAGGAGCCTTAACCAAACCCTTTTAGAAGAGGCGTGGCTGAATAGCTGTCGCGGCGGGGGGATACTTCCCTGAAAGACATGTGATGTTCACTTGTTTTCGCGAACTGTCACTTTGGCTCATCCTTAGGAAAATCGTTCTATATTCGCCTTCCGTGGATGGAGCACATTAGAGTTGCCAACAACGTTCATGTAAAAGGGAGGACACTCGATAAGCAAAAACGAAAACAGAAAAACACGCAACACATTTATTTTTATAAATATTTAATTTAGTCTAAATCAGCTCTGCATCTTTCTTCTGTCCATTTGCGAATCAAGTGAAAAGATGCGTTCACCAAATGCAGATGAAGATGGTGTAGGCGCCTCTTTTATTTTAGTCGCTAGACAGATACACTATCATGGATGCGTTGGGCTGGCCAGCGTTCCGAAAAATAATCTCATTCATCTTTTCTATTCTCAATTAAACAAAAAATGATACAACGCAGCAGATGTTAGTCATGTGCGAAAATAAAAGACAACAAATGCTAAAAATTTACTAAAAGGAGGACATTTAAACTACAAAGGAGGGCGAGAGGGCAACTGGCATCAATAGAGAACTGTCCTCGCAAATGAAGGACGGTTGGCAACCCTAGAGCACATGCAAGAGCCGTTCTCCCGGCGAGCGCGCGCGCTGTACCACTGGGCGGCTGCGCTCGGGGTCGCGGCGGGCGCGGCGCGGGGAAGGGGCTCGCTGTGGAGGAAGCGGCGAACGCGGAGTAGGTGTCACCGGCGCGACGCGGCGCGCTGCGGCGCTGCGCGGTGCGGTGCGGCGCGGTGCGGCGCGGTGCGGCGCGGTGCGGCGCGGTGCGCCCGGCCGCCTGCAACCTGGAGCAACCCTCGGACGCGTGGGTAGCGGGACCGGCGTGGCGCGGCGCGGCGTGGGGCGGTGCGGGGCGAAGCGGAGCGGGACACGTGGGCGCGCCTGCCGCGACCCCGCTCCGCCTCCGCGCGGCGCGGCGCAGCGCGGCGAGGCTCCAGCGGCGGCTCCAGCGCCGACAGCGGCAGCCGCGCGGCGGTCGCCCGACGCCCAGCGGGCTCTGCCAATCGCCCGACATGGGATTCAAGTTCAACGCACCGCGGCAGGGCGAGCTCTTGGGCTGCCTGCGCGTGGGTGGAGGGATCTGCTACACGACGAAAATCATTACTGTTGGGTTCTCTGCTCCCGGAAGTACGCGGATGGTGGAATGACAGGTGCACAACACCCCCTGTGATTTTCTTACTTTTAAAACGAATGGCACTCGAGATACACGTAACGGTATTGCCTGATATGTATACACAGTCCATTAAAGGAGTTTCTAAACTTGTTATAAAATTGCACATAGGTTGCACATCAACTGGAAGGGTGCGAATATAGAAAAACTAAAATGAAAATGAAGATGGTGACGTTGACGATGAAGAGAAAACAAAAATGAAATGATTTTTAATGTTCCTGATGATCGTCCTTAACAAAGGTTATCAGATATTGCATATATTTTCTCAAAGATTCAAAGGACTTATTGAATTTTAGTTGCTATTGTTTTCGCATTTATTGCCCCTTTTCAGTATTAGTCACGTCCGAGGGTAGTTTACATGAAAATTTCTTTGTAGAGCAGATGTATCTTTCACGTCTGAATGAATTACATTTCCCATTAAGGTAAGGAATATTAACTTACCAATATTAGAAATGAAATGAATGCAATGCAACGTGAGTCGAAGACAAAAAGGCATCAATATTTATAGAATTACTTAGCCACTCACTGTAGAAAGATAGAACTATACGTAGAGTTTTGAAAAGAATTACAAAGAATAGGGGTGACCGGGTCTGGTAGGCTCAAGGGGCTAGTTGGCACTCACGTTCTTACATCGGCCTCTTAGCTTCTGTAAGTCCTAGCCTTGGGTCACGTGTCCAGCACAACCTAACAAACTTCTACAGAAGCCTCAATAAGATTAGTGCAACATGATGGAACGGTGATCTCAAATGTGTTTTGGAGCTCTGAAAGTAATATTTTTGACCTTCATTCTTTTCTTCTGTAATATTGAGAAAGACATATTTTGATCCTTTCTCATTTTGAACTGAAACCTTTAATCAACTTCTTTCAGTGAGATAATTTTTTTTTAAAAATTTTGATTCATCTCTACGGCAATCTTTAATAGAAAAAATCCCATTCACACTTGATTGGTATTTTTCAATTGGGGCATTTTGGCACAGTGGCAAGCAAACCCATCTGTCTGTCAATTGTATCCACAAAATAAAAGAATTTTGTTGATGTTTTTATTCAGAAGTAAGGTACTAATAGTGGCCACAGTTAAAAATATGTTCGTATTTTTCAGAAAATTCTTGGGCTACAGAACTTTATTAGCTACGTGAATCCCAAAGGACAAACAGCATACCTATTCCTGAATAAATCCGTTGCGTAGAATAATCATATTTTAATTTGATCTATTTTTATTGATATTTATTTCCCACCCCCCGATTTTGTTAAAGTAGAGACCACTTAAAAATCGCGAAATTTTCGTAGTGGTCAGATACTCGATTCAGTAATAGCCAAACGATATTCTACCCCCTGAACGTGTCTGAGACCAAAAAGTCTAAAAAGTACCCTTCTATTACATTAATGCAATGCCAATATTAATAAAGGATATAAATATATTAATGAGGGTAAATCTATCTACGTAGATTTACCCTCACCACTATAAGGCATAAGCTCCACATTCTGCAACTCGGAATCCAGTGGGCAACTTTTAATTATATGTCAACTTTTATGCTGTAATTTGCCACTTCTGACGCAATGACCTGTAACATTACTCCGCTCGTCTATCGTAAGTTTAAGTTGTCTTGAGTGCGAAACTTGAAAAAATTAAATGAGGTTACCTATTCAATGTTCCAAAAAATAAAAGAAGCATGTTTTTTTAAAAATGGGGTGAAAGATCAAAACATCAAAGGTTTATATCAATTTAAAGGCTGATTTTTAAATACTTAAATTTGAAACTACCAAGACTGCTATAGTTTCCAATGCGAGGCAGTTCTGCAAGACCAAACGGTGATAAACTTGTTTGCATTTATTGGTATAAACAAAGCATTGAAAAAATACATTTTTACGTTGATTTATTTCTCCACATTTTCACGGAAGTAGTAAGATAACCTAATTCAGGCTACTGCCAATTTCCTCCGAGGCCTGACACAACCCAATCACACAAGTCCGGTTGGGTGAAACACCTTGAGTTGATGACTTGCAACGATACTAAAAGTTTGTTAGTGAATAATTCACGAATACAAAATACTATACGCATAACGACCGATTAAATGCAATTTCCGATTATACATTCAGACTTGTCAATACTACACCAGATTTCCGCAAATAAATTAAAAACTACCAACTGATTCCAATCAGCCGCTGTTTCTCCCCTCCACACACACACACACACACACACACACACACACACACACACACACACACACATTAAGATTCATATTAGATACTTTTGAGCTAGCTTATAATACACAAGAAAATAACTTTGAGAGTAAGGTAACATCTTTTCGAATCTTGCTTGATAAAGAAAAGTCCTGGAATGTTTCAGAAGGCATGATTGCTATTTGTTCCTCTTTAGTACACTTTAAGTTTCTGAGATTGTGAAAAACCATTCGAATATTTATAGCTCACTTACGCAGAGAAATGTCACGAACATTTTCTGGCCGACCCGAGAGTGTCATTAACAGCGTACGGTAATTTATACATTTATTTTCTTCAGTTCTACGATATACAGCATTCTGATACATGTATTATGATATACCTGTATGTATTCTACCAAAAGTTGATTAATTTTTTGTCTCTTTCTAACTAGTTATTAACGACCACTATCATTTTACAAATATGTAAAACAATGATCTATGGAAATTAAATAAATCGTTTTCATAAACAAAATTGCATTTGATTGCCTCTGGAAATTACTACAAAATTTGATAATAGAAAGAAATTTGGACTATTGCGAACACATTATACTAGGATGCCCAGTCAAACTGAGTAAGTTGCAGAAAATTTTTAATTGCTTCAGAGCGTTCACTTGAATTAAATATTTCAACTGATTATACTTCACGGATACCGCTCTTATACAGATTTGAATACCTGAACTTTCGAAAATTATGAGTGTAGTAGAAGTTAATTCTCCGTAATCAGAACATAATTAATCAATTTATTCTAAGAAATTTAATAATTATTTATACCTATCTTTTTCTCTTTTACTGTACACTGATGAATGAATAGGTAATGGAATTTAGTGAAAAAATTTATGTTCATATACATGTATTTATTTTTCAAAAATATGTAAGAAAAACAGAAATATGTAAAATACATATTCACGATAGTTTTAAAAATTGTTCAATATAAGCCTTTTAAAATTGTGCGTAACAAAATACGTCTTTCAACCACACACTACAATGTAACGTCGAGGGATATATCGAATCAAAATGTAAGTTCGGGAGCAAGTCTCTACGTAAAGCAATGGATAAGTATTATCAATAGACAATATTGAGATAGGCCAAACTGCAAAGAAAATTTGCGTAACGAAAATGAATATAATTCAATAATTACTGCCGAACTTATCACCGCCGAAGTCATAACCGATTGAATAAAAAAAGGATAGCTAAATTTTCCCCATATATGAGTACTTGCCATCTAACTGGTATATACCCACAGGTTTTCAATACAAAAAGTTGTTCTAAATGAATATGAAAACTACTATACTGAGATGGTTTTGCATGTAATCAGATGCATCTCTAGACGTATATTTTTCCACCCACGGTACACATGTGATTGCATTAAGGTAGTATGCACTTCCTCAATGTTAACGACTGCGTAGATAAACTACAAATTAAAAGGAGAAAGTTCACGCAGGTGTGCGGCACAAGCACTTGGCGGAAGACAAGCATCCCTGGGCGAGTCTTGTATGAGAGGCACTCCATATCAAGCGTGTGGAATGTTAAATACCATGTGACCGAATAAGTCCACGGCCAACAAACGGATACTGTTTCGTGTATTTTTTTATAGTTTCAAATAGAAAAGCGAAAACGAAAGTCTCATTTCAAAATCCCAATATTTTTTTACATCGATTTTTCTTCGCCATTACATCATTTTATCTATTTTATAAATTCGAGAAAGTACAAAAAACCCAACTACTTTCTACATACCAAAGTTTTTAGAGAGAATTTATTTTTTCGAAATCCATCTGTATATCTGCACCTTAACAAAGAATGTCTAGTACGCTTTCCTTTTGATACGGAATTCCTCTCATTTCCCGCTTCGGCTTCAAGACTTCGTGTTTCCTGTCTTTCTAAAATTCTTTTAAAGGGTTTCACATGTCGGTCAGGTGTCGGTTCTTTTCTCTTATTTGCATCGTTTCTTAATGATTCCATTCTATTAGAATTATTTTTAAAAGAACAATAAGAAAACCTATTGAACAAAAAAGTCTCTACATAAGTTGCATTATTAGAAATTTTGATGCCAGTGAATGCAAACGGGGTGCACCGAAATCCAGATAAAATTTCGAGCTCAGTGTTAATCCAAGTTTACTCTACAGTAATAGTAACGCTTCCCATCTTTGGATTATGTCACTTCTATTTTGTAAGTGAGAAGCTAGAGAAGAAACTTAAAACTTGTGCCCGAGCAATGGAAATAACCAACATTATTTTTACAATCTTATTAAATTTGTTTTATTTCATAATAAGGGATTTCTAAATATTGCCGTATTGGTAAAGATATTCTTGTGTGACTACATACCGACCTGAGGTGGATGGAAGAGAATGAATTAACGATTAGTGTCTACAATAATCGAACAATCGTAGATGGAGAAAGATGAAACGTGAGAGCACCAAGACACCCTGCCACGAGTAATTGTTAGGATAAAGTATAAGTAGAATCTCCACGGACAAATTAATTCCAAATAAATACATTAAAGAATTTTTATTAACAATGTTTCACAACTCTCGTGTATATGTATATGTGTAGTTACACATGACCAAACTATGAGCCAGGACATTCCACGCTAATAACGTAAACGAGAATATTTCTAGTATTTGCAACAGCAATTCGCGATGAGAATCGTGTCATTGCTCGTTTAAGGCTGGTTATGTTGCTTCACGCTTCTGCTGGCTACTGAGTCATGTACGTCAATGGCCGCAGGTGCCAGACTATATTTGGCTCACTGAATGTATCAGTTTTGGATTCTGCGCATGTGCATCTCGCGTGTAAATTCGCTTAAATATGGACTTTGGAGCCAGCAGCCAGCCTGTCATACGTTCGCAAACTTTCTAGATATTTACTTGAAACACGATTAGAAGTTTTCCACTCGTGAATAAATACAACAAAAAATAAATATTTTATTATTAGTACTACGTCATTAAAAAATAAAGTGATAAGGCATTAATGCAGTCATGTCAACTACATACGTAGCAAATTCGTAAAATTATCTTCACTGTATCAATACGTACCGAATTAAACACCAATCTGATCGCAAAATATTTTAGTTTGTAATAAAAACTTAATTTTATAAGAAAAGTACGATATCATAACCGAAATAGTAGAAAATTTCCTTTTGCCTTATAAAGGTAATAAAAGGCTCTCACAGTAAAGCCGTGGTCGTGAAGTACAGGTTTGCGTATTGCGAAGACCAAGAGACGGGCATGCTTTTTTATCGTATCGTTTCAAGTTCATTTATAACAAAACACGAAAAATAGTCCAGAAAGCTTAGCGGAAAACAATAGTTGCATCTATTTTTTACATATGAGGTCTCTGCTGGTGCATGTTTTTGACTCTACCTGCTATTCCTGAAGTCGTGAGCAGCTACTGCTAGTCTCAGCGTAGTACCAGTCTAAGTGCAGAACCATACCAGAGAGTAGAGCTCAGCCCAACCGGTGGAGAACACTAGCTCGGACTATAGAGAAGAAAACACGATGTGGGCGTGGTGCTTACAACATTTGCTGACGGTAATGGGCGAAACCACGAAGGATCATGGTCACCGCACCCGCTCCCAGGACCTGAACCTGCTAGCTCCTTTTTGCGCGGGTAAGTAGTTAATGGCAAAGCAGCTACTGCGGTCGACTCCATATGATTTGCATATCATTCTTTCCTATTCTAGCAGGTCACGAGAGTATACGAAATGAAATTCCTGACCATAGTGGTTTGCCACGTAATTGAACGAATCCTAAACCAACGTCTTAACCAATTTGAAAGCACCGGTTCCTGATGCGAAATTAAGGAAGGCCAGGCTCGCTTAATGTTTGGATTGACGACAGTCAAAAAGACTGATATGGAGTTAGCATTACTCGAAAATTCATGTTATAAAACAATTAATCACTTATATGATTCCCCAATAATCATCCCCACTTGAAAAACACATTTATGTTCATACACTTCTATTAATTTCGTAACCGAATGATGTTCAAAAACTAACATAGTATTTCCATGTAAAGAATAACTAGTAAAAGGTGGTTTTATTGATTTTATTCATTTAGTTGTCAATAGTACAGAAGGTAAAACTCTAAACTTCTCCACCGCCTTTAGTATAAAAGGTTGAATAATAATTAAACTGCAAACAGACAAAATTGTGAAACAGACAAAAAAAATCTTTTGGCGCCCAATTGTTGCAGCTTCATTAACTGGAAGTTCACCATTCACTGACCCATTTATTTCTCAGAACAATAGCATGAACCATTATACCAAAGGTTTATTATTTATGCGTAGGTGAAGATGTGTCATTTATGAAATTGTCTTAAAAAGTTTATTTGCAGTAGAAATTCATACATTTGTACACATTTATTTTATTCTTAAAAATTAATGTATACACTGCGATAATTACAACAGTATTTTATATAAATATAAGGTCGCACTTCACTTTTCAACACATGTTCGAAGGATTTTTTTTGTAAAGAAAGAACAATAGCTCTAAATGTTTCTTTGAAATCGGATTTTTACTCAGAATTTCTGTCTACTTGAATATTTTAGTGTTCTACTTTAAAGCTCGTAGTATGTTACGAACGGATCTTACTTCCTTATCTTCCTTTCTGCCTTTGGATGATACAACATCCACTTCCTTCGCTCATCCTCGGTTGCGAACGTTAGGTAACGCGACTGTTCAAACACAACCACGGCCACTCTACTTGCCATTAGCTAACGTACGAAAATTGCTACACGAAACACTCCTTTGCATTCTCATCACGTCTGCTTTAGCTCGGGCATGAATGCGGCCTTTAACCGTTCGCATTCAAATGGGCTCTACCATCTTGTAGGTGACGTCTGCATCGACGCAGATAAGAGTTCATTCATGCACATATAGTTCAGTTTACAGAACGGGCATAGTCTATATCGGCGGCGTCAGTCGCAAATGTTGTGAGGACTTTTTTTAGTGAATGTATTTCAGAGTAAGTCAAGAAATTTAAAAAGGTTTTCGTTTTTGAATGAAAAAGTTTGACGATTTAAAGTAGGCATGTCTAACTGCGTCCGAACGAGCTACTTGCTTGGGAAGCCTGGCGCTCCTTCGAGCACGAGCAACTTCTGACTCTCTCCAACTCCCGAAGGAGCTGTACACGCACAAGCTGTAGCGAGAAAGCTAAGTACAAAGCGCGCTCGAAATATCACGAAGCTGCCTAATACGAAAGTATGTTTGCTTGATTTTTTCTATTAAACAACAGAGATATGAATCATGTTTATATGCTTTACTACTTATAACTTTATTTCATGTTGATTTTATTTCTAAACTCTTCCTTGTATAAACATTTTTGCGAAGGGGCAGGAGTATGTTTGGTTGACGCATTCTTTTCTTGTTTTCGTTTTGTGTTATTCTTTATTAAATCATTCTGTTATTTGTTGAATAAAGCAATAATGAAAAAATAACAAGTCTCTCTTGCTCTTTAACAGACAGGAAACTTTGTCAAACTTCCTAAAATAACGTAGGAAGTTAATGCAATTATTGCACTCTTAAGTAAACGCGAATACGAAATCAAGATCTCCTCGATTCAAAATGATTAATTTTACTCTCAATTGACAGTTTGAAATATGACTTACATATTTCATTTATATGGATCGATCATTTCATTAATTAAGTAGAGGAAGTGGGAATACATAGTTTGGAGGGAATAACTGTCAAATGACTTCTCCAAATGACTGTCATGGGCCAGGTATACAGGACGTACCGCCACCCAGAAGAAATTTGTATAACTCTTACTTTTAAATCTCGTGTCAGTTGCTCTCGTCGCCGTGTCCTCGAACTCTAATAAGCAGTTACCTTGCCCGCGATCTGGGCATGCCTAGTTTAAAGCAAGAATTTAAATGTTTTCACAACAAATATTTGTGGATCTATCTGTGGAATTATTAGAATAAGAATATGTAGTTACGTGTATAAATGAATAGAATTGTCACTAACAAATGTACATTTGTACGCACTTGACTCAATTTCACCACCCGAAGATATAAAAGCACTACTTCATGTATATATTTTTGCGATATGTGCATCGCCCTTCTTGAAACATTAACAGGATTCAATCTTTTCTCCAGCAATATGAAGCACTTGAAGGACGAACGTGATAATCATGTGGGCTGAAATGCTGAAAGCGACAATTCCTATTCCTCATTCCTCTGGCTGGTTTCACCTGAACGCCTCCACCTGCAGCTGCCAGCGCAATGTGGGTTGCATGAGAAAACCCACTCCCTTTTTAAGGGAAGTACGGAGTCATCAGCGTACTCTGAACACCTTACAGATCGTGGGCTTTCAAACTGTGTGTCGCGGCTCTCAGGAGCGTCCTATGACTGAAGTTTTGTAGCTTATGATTGGCGTGCAGAGAGAAGTGGTGAGAAAAATCGGATACACAAATAGTTTTTTTAAATACTACACCGCCCTGATTGGGGCATTCCAAATGTATTGTTAAACGCTATTTGTTTAATTTCATGAGGCGAGTGCACGTACTAATTTGGGTTCCAAACGGGAGATGATTCACCCCCAACACTTCCGGCAGCGGGTATTCGTTTTGGTGAAAGGAGCCGTGGACCCAAAAAGTTTGACAACCTCTTTTATAGTTTAAAAATGTCCCAGTGAAGTGAAGAGCAGACTATTTCCCGGCCCCAATACTGAATTTTAAGAAATTTCGAAAGAAACTCATCTTCTAGGAGAAAAGTAGCTGGCTTGCAGAAAATGCAACTCGTGCAGCTCGTTACGTGTATTTTGCAAATGTACGTTCCCGCCTGAGATATGGCATACAATTCTGGGGAAGCTCATCCTTTAGTGTCCAGACATTTAGATTGCAAAAGAAAATGATCCAAATAATGAAAAAATGCCATCCACGTGATCCCTGCAAGCCTCTTTTCATTGATCTTGGAATCTTACCATTGCCTTGCCTAATTATTTACGAATCTGTAGTATTTGTCAAAACTGACTTACTTAACGGTGGGAACATATTTTCATGTAATACTGATATTTTAAGTTACAACACTCGACGTAGAAATCATGTTCATCAAGTGTCAGTATCAACAGCTCACTACAAGAAATCCACATACAATACATGTACTTTACTTAACAACGCATTGTCAGATGAAATTAAACAATTTGAATTTGTACACAAATTTAAGTTAAAAGTAAAATCTTTTCTGCTGCAAAACTGTTTCTATACTATTAGAGACTGATCGTCAAAAAGAAAAATAATGTTTACTTTAACAAAACAATGATATAGTATTATGAATTAGTTTACATTTGCATTGTATAATTAAAAAAAACACTTAATAAGCCTGTAACAAGTAATGTACTTCAGCTTCCGGGTCAATGACACCCATCTCGATCGGGTTTTTGTCCAGTTTCCCTGATCCATTGAGCAAACGCTGAGATGGCCCCTTGATTGCTTCTGGACGTAAATGTAGCTTCACTATGCGCACGTTTTGTTGAGCTTTCCTTTTGCTTGTAGTCTTAGTACAGCTTAGGATGAGTTTCTATTTTGTTAGCAATATAGAAAAATCAAATCTGTTCGTTCTTTTACCGTTACAAATACGTTTTCTATAATTCGGAATCGAAAATATATAGTTTTTGAAATGTTAATCTCTCGCTTTTTAAAATTTAATATTATGATTATTTATTATTACTATTATTTTTTCTACTTTCAACCATTAATAGTTAAATTGTGGGGAAGGGATTCTGAAACTCAAGAAAGCGTGCGCAGATGATTTTTTCTCCCCCTTACGTCACATACAGTTTTTGACTAAATAAATAAATAAATAAATAAATAAAATAAATAAATGAAAAAATGGAATTGTTGATTAAGACAAACATTGTTCTATAAGAAGTGATAATAAAAGATACATACTTATCTTAATTAATTTAATTAAACATGAACTTTTTGAAAACATATTTATTGTATGAATCGATTTTTTGATATCCCTCTTAGTTCGAATTGAAGAGTTGACTACATGCATTAGTTATTTATAGGTCGAGCAGACGCCGTCGGCTCTGTAACATGGACCATTTGACTTACAGAGCTTTAATTAATGATGTTGCAACCACATGTGCAAATAGCCCCGGAGAAATATTTACGCCAATGAAATTGAAGATTACTTTACTGCAATAAGCGTTTGTATGAGAGTTCGTTAATATATAGCAGTTTCATTGATCAAATTTATTTTTAGCCTCTTTACAGAATATTCAGTAATTGGCAATATTGATATGCGTCTTTAAAAGTTCATTCACTCCGGTTTAATAAGCTCAATTACGAAGAAGGTAGATGTTTTAGAATTTATATTTTTTAATTCGGCAGATGCATCCCCAGTTTCTTGCTATAATCGATAATATATAATCTTGTAATTAATAGCTAAGTTCCGTTGCAGCGCTGATGCCGCTGCCGTTGAGGCTTGTTTGGGAAACAGCCTTTACAGTCCTATAGGAAAGTAATACTACCATAGTTTCGAATGCATTTTCCTTCTATTATCACATACCATACAATTTTCGACATAAATTTAAAAATGTTTTTCGTAGTGCTCTGATTGTTATAGAAAAACATGCAATGCAGGTTTGTAACATTTTATGTACGAAGTCATGAAAAATATCATATTAACATCAACAGTAACGAAGAACATCATAGAGAAACTATAATCACATCTTAAAACACCTGGTCGTACTTCACAGGAATATTAACTTGGTATTGAGATAATTCTATATGAAATCTTGATCTTTAGCTCAACATTCCTACGGATTTGCCAATGGAAATTTGTATGACAATGGATTTTTCAAAACAAAATAAATACGACACCATACAATCATATCATGTAAAAATATACTCGCAATTCTTAGAACACATCTAAAGAACAAACCTATGATATGCTTTCTTTCATATCAGACTTTCCAAAAGTGTAAGCAAGCAACGCGGACCAAGATCGAATCGGAATTCGCACCATTTCGGGCTCGCCGAGCTCTCGTTGGCACAGCTGTCAGCCGTGTCCCAGAGCCTCGCGCCCACGGATGCCTTCGTCCGCCGCGGCGCCGCGGCGTGGCGCGTCCACGGGCGTTTTGGCTCCAGCCTCCGGACGCCGTTTCGTCATCGGCACGACGCAACACGGCGCGCCTGCCGCGGCACGCTTTCGGATCGGCAGTCTTGCCCACTCGCAGGTAACGCGCGTGAGGTGCGTACCTGAGGTTGGCGGTGACGGCGGCGGCGACGCGAAGCCGCGCCTGCCCTGCACGCAGTGCGCGGCGGTGGCGGTGGCGGAGGCACAGGTGGTGGAGACGACGGCGAAGAGACTGAGGGAGGGCGTTGCAGACGGACAAGGGGTTACGACGGGGTGGTGAAGGAGGCATGGAAAAAGCTCGGAGAAGGCGAAGGTGCACGGAACAGACCACGGGGAGTCGGAGATCGACACGACAGCGGAGGCGAAGGCAGTCCTTTCGATGGCGAAGGCTGACAGAGGCGGCGGTGGAGGTGGAGGCGGTGGTTGAGGGGGTAGTGGAGGTGGTGGCTGAGGTGGTGCAGAAGTGGTGGCGGAGGTGGGGACAGAGGCGGTGATGTGGGTGGTGGGGGAAGCGGAGGCGGTGGCAGAGGCGGCGTGAAGCGGTGTCGGTGGCGGTGGAGGCGGTGATGTGGGCGGTGGGGGAAGCAGAGGCGGTGTGAAGCAGTGTCGGTGGCGGCGGAGGTGGTGGTGGAGGCGGTGATGTGGGTGGTGGGGGAGCGGAGGCGGTGGCAGAGGCGGCGTGAAACGGTGGCAGTGGCGGCAGAGGTAGAGGCGGTGCGGAGGTAGAGAAGGGGCGGTGACAAGGTTGCACGCGGCAACACACGCGGCGGCCGAGGCGCGTGACGCTGGCGGCGTCGGGGGCGTAGACGGCAGAGGCGGATGTGGAAGCGGGTGGCAGCGAAGGCGGGTCACAGACAGAGAAAAAGAGCAGGCAGCAGTGGGTACAAATTCAGAAAGAAGGCACGGATGGGGCGATGACGAATGTGCAGGGAACAGAGCGCAGGGAAGGCGAGACAGGGAACAACAGAAATGGTGGACGTTGAGAGGAATTTGACAGTTGAAGCTAAGGTGACGGCAATCGTGATGACGAAGGCGGGGGCGTGACAGCGTAGGATGGAGGCGGGCGGAGGCGAAGAGGACAGCGCAGGCGAGATGACAGCGAAGGAGTGCTCGTAAGATCACGACGGCGTCACCACTACTTCCGTTCTTTCCCTCACTGTTGTGTCACCAGGACTTCTTTCCCATAACATGAAGATGAGGACGCGTTCCAGCCGAACAAGCGTTTCAAGTGAAACTGGTCTTGGCCAAACAGACGAGTTCTTATTAGGAGAGTCCCTCCGCACCTTCAACTGAAGGCTAGTCGGAAGACAGAGGCGAAAGCAGAAACTAGGCCTAGGTGTGTGACAAAGTGTGCGTGGGCGTTGGCGTCACCACCAAAGCCTACTGTGTTGCTTCTATCTCTTGTACTGCTTTCAACGGCCTGGAGACACAGCGTCGGCCGCGGTTGATCTGAACCATGTACCTTGAATTTTTATCTTGTGAACGTTCCAACCAACGTACGAACCAACTAAACGAATGAGATTTACCCACTATTTTGAAGTATATTTCAGTTTCGCTTAATGTCGCTCTCAGTAATTACTTTCTCTTGTACGAGTATATACGTAGTTCAGAGAACGTTATGTAATGGTGCAAAAAAGCGATGTCGAGATTTGACGGAAATAAATGTTTTGGATGTCCCTTATACGGAAGAAGTATTTTTTCAAAACGTCTGTCAGACCATGCTCTGTTTCAAGTGGTTTAACGACGAGATATTTGTTCACGATAGGGTTTCATTTAAGAATTATTCACATTTTATATTATCATTACAATTAGTACGAGAAAATCTGTGCCATGTTATAGCCGCACTGTTTCCTTTCATTTAAGTTAAATTAAAATTATGCAGATTCAGTCGCGACCTCGGAGGCTGAAGAGATATCCATTCCTCCATTTTCGTTCCATCAATTTCGCTTTTTTACCGGTCAATAATACCAACTGTTTATTATTTACATCGTCTATCGTAAATGTTATGTATTAGGGAATAGTATATTTTCCTCTTTGTGATATGAAGCTCTCGTCCATTACGACACATTCATTTTATTTTTCTCTTTCTTCAAAGAACAAGAATTTCATCAAAATCATTGAAGTTCATTAACACGTTTATGACCACTGACATGAATGTGTTCATAATAAACAGTATTTCTCTGTTAATACTAATAATGATAATAATCTTATCTTCATAAGTGCCTTCATTTCATGACAAGAGCAATCAAAGTTTCGGCATATAAAGCCACGCTCAGCTGAAAACAATAAAGTTGTCTACCTAAATTTTGAAGTAAATATGGAGAATTGCCTCCACCAAAAAAAGTCACTGTAAAATTTCGTATATGTATAGTGCTTACTTGTGTTCTCTTGCCTTCTTCTGCAATGAAACAGCATCGACATGAAAAGAATAAGATGATATGGACGCGAGTGTTTGAACGGCCACATACGTAATGAAGAAAAACATATTTTTCTTAACTTTAAGATACTCAACTGAACTGACAAAGACCCTTTTTGAGGATCCCAATTTCCTACTGATCAAGTAAAGAAAAAAATCTAGAATAGAGAGATCACTGGTTTTAACGTTTCCCTGCTAACCAAGACGCCTCGTAATGGAGAAAGTTTTCGTTTCAAACCAAAGTTCGATTGGATTGCTAATCAGTTAGGACGCAGCAGTAAGTTAATTACAGGGAAAAGGATTGTGCACTGCTTAGGAGGAAAGAGCTGTTACCCTATGATTCATTGGTGTATTAGACATAGGAGTATTGCGGATAATATAGTTTCAAGGCGCTTGCTCCAAAACGGCTTCAATTCTGTACGGTGCAGAGATCTGGATTCTCACAAAAAGAGATATGCGGAGAATAGAAGCCTCCGAAAATGTCTGTTAAGACCGTCGTCAGGTTACAAACTAGAAGATCGAACAATATCCGACGGAAACGGAAATAACATCAGTGTGTGAAGCGAAAACACAGTATCAGCAGAACTGGCTTAAACGTCTGCAAAGAATGAATGCAAAACGAAGGTGAGCCTGATGTTGGAGTACATCTCTGTAGAAATAAGAAACAAAAGGACGTCCCTGCAAAAGGTGGAGAGATCAATTGTCACAAATCCAAAGTACTTGTTATCGGAACGGGCCAATGGTACTTATCTAAACACCCGTCGGTCGATTTTCCACGTGCTCTGCGCCCCGGATTTTCCGTGAGATCTGCACGAACGGGAACTCTAGGATTTTGTACTAATAAAATATGATGATAAGTTGTGATATGTCCAAAATCTGATACCAAGATTTTAATATTATTGCTATTTTCTAGATGAGTATGCCAAATAAGAAAATAGCGTAACCTTGTCTAATTTGAACAACTCCTTACCATGACCACATTCAAACATCGAATTTGATCAGCAGTACATTTTCCATGGATAAACGCAGCGGTCATCACGTTCGAGCACACAAAGAATACCGATTACATTGAAACGTGCTAAAGATAAATCCAAATATAATTTGTCCCTTTTCAATGAGCTTAATTGCATGACTTATTTTGATTGAGAGTGTTACTAAAGGAAAGAAACTTCGAAGCTGCGGGAGAGACGCTGGTACCGCCAAAGACGGGGTGGAGCTATAAATGACGTGGGTCCCCTCGTTGGCGGGAAGCTCCAAATGAGGTGGGGCTGCTAGACGCCCGGGACCCTTCATGGCGCGGAACCCTCAACGGCGAAGGATCCTAAAGAGTGATGGCCGAAGGTACAAAAGGAAAGTCACTTATGATATTTTTGTTTCATCTGTTTTACTACATGCTCCATATAATATGCTCTTCAGGAACGTGAATATATCTGTATGATGACGGTCAGCCGGTTGCTAATGAAAAGAACCACATGGCTACCTTCTTAAAGACTGACCCACCTCGCAATAGAGAAATCAGCTAGTGGCTTGATAGCCAGTTGGACAATTACAAAACTTAAAAGCAAATATAAAACAAAGCAATATATTAATGAGTTTTTGCCTTTGTAGTTCACTTCAATTGAGTACTTCATGTATAACCCTTGCATGTGTATTTGTCGTTTTCGTAATTTGGTGATTCCTAGAGAATTTACTTTGGTCTGAAGCTTCAAATTGAAAGATTTACGTTCTATTCATTCGCTCTCTAGAGACCACATGACGGTTTGTATATGTCGTCAGTATAATAAAATTTTATCGACACTGACGACCAGGGACTACAGAGTTTAGGTGCTGGCATCTCCCAAACCCTTCCTCTTTCGTGAATTTTTTACTTCGATGAACACCACAGGGAATGATGTGCAACTAGTGATTCTTCGAAAAGATTGATGTGCGGAAGACGCCTAATTTTAGGCATGATTGCCTACGTTTCCGTCATCACTCTGCTACCTTCTTCAGGGCAATTATTTATACCGACCGAAATGTTTGCAACCATGCCTGCATTGCGGTATTTTCCAGACATTCCATATTATATTCCGGCCGCGCAAGTCTACCTCTTCTTATGATTCACAAAACATCATCGCTATATAAAAAGAACGCTGTAGAATGGTGACGGGCTTTACGATTTATACGAAACCATCGACACAAATCTCGGCAATCATGCTACTGCTGGATAGATAATTATTCGCCAGTCTTGCATTAAACATTCAAGACGAAAAAATAAAATATTGCAGTTTAAGACAAAAATTACTGAAACACTCATTACAATCGCACACACCTAGGAAACAATGCGTCCCAGGCATTTAAAAGCAGTTTTACGTGTCCTTAAAGGACCACGAGATTTGCGGAGACAGGTGAGTTTTGGTGGACACAGTAAGGACCGAGTTATGTCTCTTAAGCAATACTCTACTTTATGAGGGTTTTTTTAACCTTTTTTATGGTTTGGGGGCTTCAGTTTGACCTACTCCGTAGCATGGGTGGTTACATATCAGCAGTAACTCGATATCTCTGTAAAATGAAATTGGAGGAATAGAAACTGACATAAAATTCCGCGATTCAATCTGTTTTTCTGTGAAATTTAATCTCAACGCTTAGCAAAATTACAATGTTTACATTACTGCGATAGTAAACACAAATTCTGTTGCTGTGGCACGTTAGTACGATATTGTGAGGAGTTGCTTGCGATATATCTATATAAACAATATTCGTATACCGTGGTTCGAGAAAGATAGATGCAAATAATTCTCCTGAACCTATAGAAACGACGTTCGGTTAGGAAATTGGCGCGTTGACTTTCAGTGGCGGCACCTTCACATCGTCAGTAAATACGATTACCGGAGTAGTTTCATTTGGTGGAATGTGAGGAAAACGAGGTTATTTTACGTAATAAACATTTTTATAATTGTACTATTAGTAATATTACAATTAAGAATAATTATTCCCCAAAACAATGCGAATTACCTCTGAATTGTTTGAATCTGATTCGTTTTGTACATCGCCATGTTTTTCTTCCTAACAAACATTTGACTTGCGATGAATCGGTGGTTATTTACGTTGCTAAGGACGTTAAATTTCTTAACATACAGGTACGTTCAAGTGCACTTAACAAACTTGCAGGATTGCATGTTAACAGCGGTTAAAAATGCATGTGACCGATAAATGTTTTTAACTATACAGTAATGTAAAGAAAATATTTAAAAACATTCAGACAGATAAGGGTTAAACAGTAATAGGGGTAAAAAATATTGTACATTTACAGACATTAAAATAAAAGAATTGTTAGGTAACATCAATTTTTTTGTATTGGAAATCAGCGCATCACTCGCCAATTTTAGTCCCAGGGCCAGCCGCGCGCCCGTCACTCCAGCGCGGCGGCCCCCGCGCCAACCGCCAAGCCAAGCGAAGCGCAGCGCGCCGCAATCTGCCACACGGGCCGGGGGCGAGGTGTCCGCTAATGGGGCCTATGAAGTGATGGGCGCAGCGCGAGCGTCCGCAAGTGTCCGGTCGGCCGGACGACCCCCGCGCCGCGCCGCGCCGCATCACGTCGTGTTGCGTCGCGTCGCATCGCATGCGATGCCGCCCGCCCCCGCCGCCGACTGAATCGCTGCCAAGGGCCGCCGCCCGCCCCCACACCTCGCTCACGCCCCGCCTCCCGCGCTCGCGATCCGCGCTCGCCAGCTGGCGCGCAGGGGCCGAGGCGGAGCGTATTTTTAATATGCACTTACCGGTTGGTGCTCCAGCCCATTCCCTTCGCCTTCATACCCGTGGGTGCTTGTAGTTGATACGTGTCACCGTTATTGTTATTGTTATAACTTCAAAACCATTATTATTACTATAGTTACACGCGAAGAAAATTGATTTTATTACAGGAGGGGAGATGCCTTTTTCATTCACGAAACTTCTCGACAGATAAATCAACAAATTCTGCTAATTAAGAGCAAATATGTGATATGCATGGTGCATTGATATTTTATTGTTCGCCACGGGGATGAGGATAATGAACGAATGTGAGAACGATGATGATGAATGTGAATGATGATGGAGCTATGGCGTAATGAGGTGCGCGGAACATTAATTTTTCCTGTCCGAAATAAAGATACAAAGCAAAAATTGTGTACCTCTGAGTTGACATGGATTGGCCAAGTCCACACAGATTGAGCAGGATCCGAGGCTCGGCCACAGAGGAGGAAGCAGAGCGCTTGCTCCGCCGCGCCTCGGGTCTCCCCTCATCCAGTTAGGCATCTTTTGTGCGAAGGATCTGACTGGACACTGCAGCCACTCGAGTCGGCATTCCTTAACTACACGCATACGACCTGGACGAGTTCGACTCGTACAATTTTGTCAAGTATTTTGTAATTTAATACTTTTCGTAACATAAAATTTCGAGAATAATTTTTACATCTTGCAAAATAATAGTATGTATTCTACATGATGTAGTTTCATTGGGAAAAGTAAGTAACAAGGTATTCAGTTTCTGACTGAAATGTCGAAGAACGTTTGCCTTGATTCTATAGGTACAAGGATCTCTTATAACACAGACCACCAGTGCGAGATCTCGAATGGTGTTAGAACCCATTATTGTGATCTGAAACTCCATGGACGTTGATTTTGCAATTTACTTATACTCATCTGGAACATTCCGAGGAGAAATGTAGATACATATATTAAGTGTTGAATGCAGATCAGGTACTTATGGTAGTGTTTCATCTGAAACTCATTTCTTTCTAAATACCAAATCAAATATTGTCTTACATGTAAGGATGTTTAAATTTTGAAAAATTTCTCTGCAGAATTACTATTAACATATTATATATTGTATATATATTTTATTTTATTACAGTACAATAGATTTATTTTAATACAATATAGTATATATTTATTTTATTTTACCCAATGTATACTATAAATATAGATAATTATTAGCGATGTTTCTTAACAGCGACCGCTTATCTGAAGTCATGTTTTGGTTTTCTTTATCCGACCACTCATTCGAGTCCAGTTGCGTTCTACCCACGGCACTCTTTGATTATGTGAGTCTAGAGGACACTTACCACAAGAGTTATCCCCCTTTAAGTACCCGTCAGTTTTATTAGATTTCATCTTCCACATATCCCCGTATTGTTCTCATGCTATCTTGAAGTGTTGTTCCGCAGCATCTTTACCAATATTGTGTGTATGTTTCCTAATAATTAAGAACAAATTTCAATAATTTTTTTCTTTTTCTTCAGTGCTTCTATGCAGTAAGTCTGTATGCAGTAAGTTGACTCGTGACAATTTCCCTCCAGATTAACAATATTTTTCTGCGGATAATACTTTAATTTCGAAGGAAGGAACCTATTAAAATATATTTAAATCATGTCGTTTAAGAAAGGTCAAACCATCCGTTGATAAAGTAATTCGTGAAATTAAATAAATTCAATTTCTAGAAAACCCATTTCGTTTTTCTTACAATTGAAATACATGAAGCTTTGTCTATAAAAGAAAAAAATAGAAATTATATGTATTACAAATACTGCTTTTAGTCGAGAGAGCGAGAAACAATATTCAGTTTTGGGAGATTTGTTATGGCAAACATTCAACTAAAATAGGATGTTCTTACTGTTCATGGAATGCTAGCAGAGTATCTGAAATCTGAAAGAAAAGGTAAAGTTCAAAGTAAATATAATACGTCTACATAACGTAATTAGATTGAAATCTGGACATTAACCTTTTTATATATACTGTAGAGTTGTTAATGAGGAAACGTAAACTTAGAATATTAATTTTTTCATGAAGTTGTTTTAAATACAAAACGATTAACACACGCAAAATAGGGCAAACTCATGTGGAATATTTAATATATTCTAATAGATTTCTACCGTATATTTTCACCTGGTATTTTCTTTATAATTATTATTTATTACACACATATTTATAATATGAAATTGAATATCGAAGAGTTGGTTAAATTCTAATAAGAAACAACTGCATTGCTTTCGAACTTACAGGTATGAACAATGTAAGTTCGCCTCATCCAGCCCGATATAAGGAAAAAGATCACTAGATAACCGAATGTCTTAGTTTATTATTATTATTATTATTATTATTATTATTATTATTATTATTATTATTAGTATTATTATTATTATTAGTATTATTATTATTATTATTATTATATTATTATTATTATTATTAACCTCAGAGACCTGATAAATTGCGAATGGTCCACATATCATGTCCATATCGCACCAGGTCCAGAAGAATTTTTTTTGTAATATCTGACATATGTTTCATTCCTTCTTTACAATAGACGAAGACCGATCGGTTGGCTAGGGACATCGTTCCATGCTGGGCACGTACTTGGCATGTTAGAGAACGCGCACGCTCGCACGCCTCGACCCAGGCCGCGCACATGAACACAGCAGACAAGCGCTGACGCATGAGAATCTGAGACTTACACGTTCCTAAGAAGTATTTGAAGTGAACAGCACGCACAGGAAATGTGGAGCAGACGCCACATTGAATTTTCAAAAACACCGATTACGTTTTCTAGATTTTGTACATCGCGACTTAGTAACAGAATTGCTGTAAAGTTCAAATTAACCGAAGACCAGTATCCAAATCGGTTAATCGGGAGGATAAAAAAAAGCGAAAAATATCTAAAATGGAAAAAAATTGGAAATGCCTGATGACGTGGTTACAACTGCGATATAAAACGTTGTAGCAACCTATATTGTACATTAAATTGTCTATGCAATGTGAAAGTATTGAGATACTTGATTGTCTATAATGCCATTGGAATCCAATCCTCATTTTAAAATAATAATTATTGAAAAATGCTGAAACTACCGAGGAGGAGGAGGAGGCTTTTTTAAAATGCATAGATGATAGAATTTACAGCTTTTTGCGTCTTATGTTTGCTTAATTTAATTTCTTGAATTAAAGTTCAGTTTCTTCTGTATGGGTCTTTATTATTTGCTTTGTACGATTTATCCAATCTTCAATCCTTGAATCCGCAAAACGAACCAACCAGATCTCCATTTAATTCGGATAATAGTAGTCCTACTGTAGAACTTGCGACACTTTTCTACCGGCAGAAATCACTTACGAAACAACTGAATTAAGTACAATTAAGGTTTACTGTATTTCCGACAAGGAGAAACAACCTTAAATCTTGAAGGGCTTGTAATTCTAAAATCTTTTAAACTTGACCCTACCTGCACTTTTGTATATTTTTTGAAAAATTAAAATGTAACATTATTCAGTGCATTTATTTCTATCCATTCAAAAACTTTGAAGCAAAATTTGGAGACGATTTTGAGAAAATCTTATTTTTAAAATTGTCTTTATTTCACGCAGAAACTCACAAAAATTACGCAATTTTGAAAAAATGCACATGCTATTATTTAAAGGTCAAATTTTGAAGAAAATATTTAATGAAGAAACTAGTGGTACTACAACAGCACATACTTTCTCGCATTGTATCTAACTTTTGTCGTTTCTGAAAATTGGAATTTTTGAAAATTGTGAGAGTTCAATGAAAATTAGACCAGCACCATTATTTTACCCGTCCCTTGCGCTAACCGTGGGAAAATTTTAAAGAAAAAAATTGGAGTTGTTTTAGAGAATTTTTTTTATCAACTGCATTAACTTCATGCAGATATCACTAAAAAACGACTCGTTTTATTGTTCGTGAACTTTTTAAAGATGTTATTTTGTAGAGCAGACTGAATTCGAAAAAAATCTCTCTTTAATATTTTATTTTTACAATGTTACATTTTGGGAATTTCCGCAATCACTGAGAGTTTACCAGACATGGGATTTATTTTGAAAAACATTAGTCATTTTTGGAGAAAATTTCAAAATGTCATTGGGACTTCATATATTGTACCCCCAAAAATAAAAGAAATGTCAACTTCACATTCAAGAGGTTGCGACATTAGTCAGATTGATCACGGAGAATCATTTTGGTGAAAATCTTGCCAATCGTGTAGCCGCTAGTATTGTTCGCAAATGGACAGACGCGTCTTACAAAACTCATAGGGGTATTTGTATGAAAAGCTGGTCAAAAATCGAAATAAAAATATTTAATATTCGAGAAAACTAACACCATTTCCTATAAGTTGAATATATATTATCGTACAACAGTCATCTGTTGGTCTCAGACCAGTATCTTCGTTGTAGCATCAGTCTGAAATGAATCGTTGTATGCGCTGCAAGCATTTGCTACCAGCAGTTCCATTGAAAGGGATCCTTTAATAGCTTCGTGGGTGCTTTCAAAGTTGGGAAGTGCATCAATTCGTGATGGATATTGAAGTTTCAGGTATGTATTGCGTTTTAAATCAAAAACTGACACATTTAAGATTAAAATTTACATAAATTAAGACGTTTTAAATGATCGTATAATGTGTTCAAATTTTGAGTTGTCTTTTATCAAACATTAGTGTTCTAGTATAGTGTCAGGACGTGTCAAGCAACAAATTTTAATTACATGTTCTTTTAAAGTTCCTATTCTAATCATTAAAGAAGAAAAACTTCCCACATATTTTCACAATTTTAGTTTATGGCACTTTATTTAAAGATCGGTGATGCGTAACAAAAATTCGTGTAATTGAGGAATGTCAGTAAGATTTTTTCTTTTTGTAAATTCCGAAGAAAGTGTTAAAGAGATGACTAGAGGAGAACTCTACATCTATATCAAGCAGTGTTCTGAACGTTTAATTGATAAGATTAAATATATGGAGAATCATTTGTTGAAAATCACAAATTCTCCACCGGAAAAAGTGAACGATTTTAAACGTAAATTACGGTTTTTCAAGTCTGAATTCAAACAAATATGGGCAGCTGCATTAAAATGGAAGAAAGATTAGTAAAAAAGAGAATGAAAAGTGGCTTATCGATGCTGTGAAATTACCAATATGGACCAAACAAAAGGCGAATCGACCGAGAAAGGAATTCGGAGATACAAGTGAGCACAGCAAATGACGCAAAACAAGAGTTACGGAAGCAAGTACCTGAATCCACATTGACTTATTCTGCTCCAATGAATTTAAGAGCTGCTGGTAAAACAGATGCGTCTGCTTCTGTGAAAGAGATGTCGAAATCTCCGAAAAGAGCGCCAAAAGTGCGTAAGGCAATAATAAGCTTTCAGCAACGCGAAAAAAGATGAAGTAGAAGATGGAAAAGAAGTAGAAAATGGAAAAGAAGTAGAAGATGGAGAAGAAGTAGAAGATGGAGAAGTAGAAGATGGAGAAGAAGATGAAGAAAAAGAAGAAGATGAAGAAGATATGATGATGATGATGATGATGATGATGATGATGATGATGATGATGATGAAGAATATTAGTGACTGGGAATATCGGGAATTAGAGAATTATATTCTTAAGAAGACTAGTATAACACATTTAACTAGAACTATTTAGTAGTGTTTCTACTTACTCCATGAACTAACCCACATTTAATAATTTGTGTTGTAAGCCTTTTATACACAGTACCTCTCACCAAAATATGTAAACTTGCATAAATAAACATATTAACTAATTTTAAATTAATTCTAGCAAAGAAATAATTTTGGTCAGCTTTTAATACACAATACCCTTATGTGAGACGGTCAGGCGTTTAGCCGTAAACCAATATTCTGGTACCAATTAAACATAAAACATGGATTCTGACTACACAACGTGTTAAAGGAAGTAATTTACTACATATAATAACAATAATTGTTATCCCCTTTTTGGTATCAGGATCCTACAATACATTATCTGCCGAAATACCCACCGTTTTTGCCGCAGCATTACAGAACTTTCTACATACTGAGATAAGAATAAGAGAGAACAGTGAGGAGAGTGTACGGAGAACAATTTTCTCTACAACGAGAATGAACAATAATCATTAGATGTATTTGTGAGGATCCGTAGTGAACATTTGATATAGCCTCAAAGGACTTGTAGGAGTGAAAAATTAAAATTTTGGGGTGATATTGTTTTTTCACAACCACATGATGTCATTTATTCTGTAAACAAAAACGTATACTAAACAAACAAACCAAACCGTACCAAACAAAAAAATCAACAATAGTTCAGTGATTTTTGGTGTAATGACATAATAGGTTGCCATTACTGTTCATACACGTACATTATCGTTCATTGCCTTGTATGGAAGTCAACACTTTCCACACAGTGTAAATAAATGTACTGTTTCGACATCCTACATTCACCACGCACTTACGCCATTTCAATGTTATCAGGAAAAAATTTCATCGAGTTAGATAACATACAATCGGCAATGTCTATATCTCTGGGGACGTATTTTAGTAAGAACCATCGGGGAAGTAACCCTGAAGCAACATTATTATTAGATCTGCACTGGGAAAAAATGAGTGAGGTACGTGATTGGAATAAGAAGAAACAATAACACTGTTGAGTGAAAACAATACGAGGTTTACAGTACGATGAGGAATATAACAAGTAATTGTGAAGCTTGTCGAGTGGATAAAATGACTATATTGCTGTTAAATCTGAGGATAATGATTACGCAATGTAAATAACATCGAGATTTCAAATTAGTGCTATCTTTTAAATTTAATTGTAAAAACAATATTATTACAGAATGTTTATAAAGTTTTTTGATCCAGACTGTTTTTTATTATTTGTTGATCGTCGCACCAACATCAAGGTCATTAGCGACGAAACAGCTGAATACATTTTACAATTACAATGTGAAATTTAGAACCATATTCATTATCAAAAACAATAAGAGATTCAGACTTTGAATGAAAGCTTGGAGACGTTTTCGAAAAGGATCTTCTACACATCGAGTTCCAATTTTTATCCAGCACTTTCTCTGCTTTAATATTACATATTATTTTACATGTGCTGTCTAATTGTTATTGCGTTTCATAGTAATCCACTAAATGTCACTTTCATTTCATTTTGCTTTACTTCCAGGACAAAATAATATGATATAGTATATCAAAACGAAAGACAGCGGTAAGTCCATGCAGAATATTGTACGTCAAATAAAGAGTACGTCAGAGTTATCTCATTATCTAATTAAAAACCTAAGAGAAAACGGCAACAATGTAGCCTGTTGTATCTGTGATGATAATATTCGTGTTGACAATAATTTTTGATGATACCAGATATACAAAACGCAATACGGCTTCTCTTTTGCAACTCTCGAATTTTTAGTACATCTTAAAATTGAATAAATTTTATCAGTTAAAATCGTCATATTGATTACAAACCTGCAACGTACAATAAAACCCAGCCAATATAACTTATCAGACAACAATCACGACAAAAATAACAAGGCACACACTATGTTGTTTTTTTAACGAGCATTGAACAATCCGTAAACAATACGAATTTTCTAATGATTGCGATTTTATATTTTGTTCTGGGGAGAGAAATGCAGCTGGAAGCCAACAGGTGCTCTTTGTTAATGGGTATGATACAATGCCGGCAATATTTTAATTGAAGTCAGCTTACAACACCAATTCGATGCATCTTAAAATCCAAAGATTTATTACGTACTCACAAATACATGTGGGAGGCAATGGTCATACATATTGACGTCACTGTAACAAAAATGACAACAAAAAACAAAAAGGAAAAACCTCTGTAGTTAGCTTCTCGACACGGCGCGCCTGCCCCCTGGCCGTTTCTCCTCTGTACCTGACCTCCCCGGTCGACTCTCGTTGCGCCAGCAGCGGGTCATTACAAACGTCTGAAGTTGCACGAACACATGCGTTTTTATTCACTAATCACACAGCTCTCCGAGTATTCTACAGCTTGAGGTTTCACTGAAAGACGTTTGCACAGAGTATTAAACTTTTGGAAGACGAAATTCATTCATTACGTATGCGTAATTATTTCAACAACAAAAAGTCGTAACCTAAAACCTCATATAAAAAGTTGCCGTAACCACGAGGTGCCATAAATGGGTTCTTCAGATGTTCTGTTAATCCTCGGAAACAACACTTTAATTCGAAGAGTGAGAAAATAAACTTCGCAATAAATCACTATAACATTCAGACAAACCAAAACAAAAAAAGAACCTTCATTGAATAAATAAAATAATTGTTTCAAACAAGACACATATTTATAACAAACTAGACATAACAAGTGAATGAAATTTAACCCTCCAAAAACTGTCACACTTACCCGTGTCGTCCAATTTCTCCCCGCTGTCAGCGACTGGAGCACCGCTGATCAAAACAAAGGGGCGCACCACACCTCGTGATTTCATCCACGCACTCCGCACCGCAGCTCTCTGCGAACGCGCGTCCCTAGCAGGCTACCCAGCCCTACTGGAAGCACTGGAGCCACTTTCACTCTCAAGACGTCCGCTGGACCGTTGTGGAGGGGGATGGGTGAGGGAGCTGGGCAGGGGGAGGGGAGAATCCAGCCAATGCGCTTCAAGGTTAAACACAAAGCACTCACCTCCACTCACCTATCCAACAGGAACGCGCAAAAGGATTTTACTGCCTGAGATATTGACAAACCCAGCAATATTTTTTAAATCTCGCGACAGTTCTTTAGAAAGAAGAAAAGGTTATCCGAAAATACCTTCAATCCTGGCTAGCAATTAAAATTTGCGTATCATTCGCAATTATTAATAATCAAAATAATAAATAATAATAATAATAATAATAATAATAAGAAGAAGAAGAAGAAGAAGAAGAAGAAGAAGAAGAAGAAGGATCATCCAAGAGGAGGGGACTTCTGGGTGCTTTATTCACCCTCCCCAGAAACCAACAACACGTATTAAAAAATATAGCTTTTAGCAATGAACGGAAACATTCCATATATCAATTTTTAAAGTTTTATATATTAAATAATGTCAACATATATGAAAAGACATTTTATTTTTGCATAAATAAAAAAGATAAGAAAACATGAGGTTGGCTACACAATACAACTGTAGGGGCTCCTGAGAGTGACTGTGATGATGATGGTGATGGGAATAATAATAATAATAATAATAATAATAATAATAATAATAATAATAATAATAATAATAATAATAATAATAATAATAATAATAATTGCAATATGCACATAAATTATGTGGAAACTTACTGACATCTATAAAATAAACCTTATTTGTCCATTTACTTCGAAACTTTGCTTATCAGAAAAAGGCACCTACAGACGAATGAATAGGACACTACATTGGGTATATTTTCTGAATTCCAAATCCGAATTCCATTTCTCAATAATTCTCGCAATGCCAATTGAAAAGTCACGTTTCCCCGATTCTTTGAGCGAATGCTGAAATGGCCCCTTGATTTGCTTCTAGACATGATTGTGATTTCACTGTGTACATATTCTAGAGTTCGGGAAGAAACATAGTTATTTAAATTATCGCTCTCCGTCTTGTCGCGGTAGGAAATATATTCCTTCCCGAAGGACATAAGTAAGGGATAAGGGCTCTAATCTGTAGCTGATTTGCCCTTGCAAATAGTTTTTATTACACCGGAGTTAATATTTTTTTTACCAATCTTACCAAAAACGCTCATTTCCTTCTGTATTCAGTATTCAACTTGTATAAAGCTTAGGATAGGGATCCCAGAATTAAGAAAATGTGCACAGAATACACTTCTCGTGGAACGTCATACACAGTTTTTAACTGTTTTTGACGCAAAATAAAGAAACAGTAAAAAGTTGTCCAACATTTTTCGTGTGAATACATGAAGCATGTTAGTTTGAAGGATTGCTCCGAACTTGCAAGTTAAAAGATTCGAAGCACGGAGACCACCAACGTAACCATTGTTTCTCTAAATTTTATCACGATTTTTATTTTATCACAATGGCCATCTCGTGGCGTAGAGCAAAGTCGCTCGCCTTTCACCAAGGAGATCCGGGTTCGATTCCCGTCGAATCTCATGTGAAATTTGTTCCAACAAAACGAGTTTGACTGCTTCACATGGGCCAGTCCAACCCCTGTGAAGTGTCCTAAACCCTACCCCAATTCTTATTCCTTCCCAATTCTGGCCGCTGGGTAGTGACGCAGGAGCGCGTGGTGAGATGCGCGTACGCGGAGATGCTACCTGGCGGTCCTCTTAACAACTGACCGCGACGAGACGAACAGAAATTTCAATAGTAACGGAGGATTACTCCAACAGCGCTCAACACCCGTCAGGGGGTTAAGAGACGCGTTGCGTCGTGAGTTGACGCAACAAATGTAAAAAAAAAAAAAAAAAATTGAATTAACCTATTCGCGATTCGTTCGTCGTTACATACGTTTAATTGATTTTCTTTAGTTTTTTACAAGGTTGATTGATTATTTCGTGTTCTCGGATACAACTGCTTTGGTCATTAGTCCCATTGGTGTAGTGCCTGGTTTTTGTGGTGAGGTGGAGGTGGCGGTTCGCTGTATGAGACAAAACGGTGAGAGCTATAGGTCGGCTTGCAGGGATTTCACTATACTAGGTATATCCCACCAGCGAGACACCGCCCCAGCCAGGACAAGCTCTAAGCTCCCTACTGGAGTCCCGACATGAGTGGTAATGTAAGTATGCGTGCATGTATGCGTGCATGTAAGTATGAGACCGGGAAAGGTGACTCATCAACTGATCACCTGATCATCAGCTGCATCAACTGATCACTGCAATGCCTCTGATCGCGAGGTCCTAGGTTCCAATCCCGATGGTGGCAGGATTTTCGTCGCTAGCTTGTCAGCTAGATCGAATTCAATCGCTGTCTGGAGAATTCTAGCGGCCAGCTGCTCTGATTGGTAGTTTTCTGTGGTTTCTACAATCAACACCAAGCGAATATCAGAGCAGTACCCTAACAAACGGGCCAAGGACCGCACGTGATATTTCCTTCCTGTTCCTTGTCCTATCCTCACTCCTTACTTACACACACACACACACACACACACACACACACACACTAACATGCACTACACTACTACACGTACCGGGAGATGAGTCGGGTGCTTAGAGCTTGTCCGGCTGAGGCGGTGTCCCGCTGGTGGGAGATACCTGGTCGGGAAAAACTCAGCTAGCCAACGGTAGGTCGGCACCGGATCTCGCCATCCAGCGGAGATGACAATCGCCACCTCCCGAGCAAAGAAACATGCACTACACTTACGGGACAAATGACCTTAGCTGTTAAGTTGCCAGGATCACTAACAATCGATCACCAAGTATTTGTAAGTATCGGGTGACGATAGGACAGGGAAAAGGAAGGAAAGATCGCGTTCGGTCCGTGACTCGTTTATTAGGATACTGCTCGTACATTTGCCTGGTGTTGATCGTTGAAACCACGGAACAATACAGAACAGAACAGCCGGCTTCTAGAATTCTCCTTCAGACAGCGGCAATATTCGACTTTGTTATCCAGCTGGTGTCGAAAATTCCACCACCTACAGAACTCGAACCCTAGGACTTCCCGAACAGAGGCATTGCAGTGACAACAATTGCTAGTCTGAGCCATCTAAAACGGTCTTTTACGCGATATTAAACTTGTAATTAATATTTTCATAAAACATTGTGCAATCAAATTTGTGAACATACTGAATACACACTCTCTAATTTTTGTAAACAAATAATATATTGTGACAGATCACAATGTGATAGTAAAGACAGATTTATTCGATATGATGGTTTGGAACCATGAAGATTGTGTATATACGTGGTGATGGCATTGGCTGCAGGTGACAAGTGAAGACTTGGCCGAGAGTGTATAGGACGCGGACGGTTTCCATGGTACTAAATAAAGTACTGTTCGAGAGAAGAAATTGAACAAGGATACTGAAAGTTTTTTTTAGCAGCTTTATTTTCTATCTGTTCAATTCACTGATTTTACAGAGATTTGCATGACTTTATTACTATAACTAGGTATGGGCAAAGGCATGCGGGGAGTTCATTTAGTCAAAGCTCCCTCTTACTTTGTCACTGTTCTCTTAATTTAATGTTCGGATTTTTTTATATTTATTTTTAAATTATGACATTCTATTGTTTAATTTTATGTTTGTATCTTTAATAATTCTTTATATTCAATTTGCATTCTATTAAAGGATTATGGTGTGCGTAATTTATCCTTGGGTTATCTTGAAGTAATTTTAATGCCTTCTTCTGACCGTTCTAGATCACAGTTTTTAACCCATTCCGCTTTTGGTAGTTCCTCAAAATATTTTTTTGTATACCATCATTATAAACGACCCTTTTCGATACCCCGAATCGTGCATAATCCAGTATTTTATCGCACGCTACATGACGTCATCGCCATTATTAAACGCGACATGACGTCATCACACATTCAGCCAATAGTAGCGAGAGAATCGTGGGGAGGTAGAAGAAGACGGAACAGCCGACCACCGTTTTCTCGCACGGATGTCAACAATGCCATCTTGAATTTGATTTCCAGAGGGCGTTGGATGTCAAGCACCCGAGACGTCAGAAGAAAGTTGTTTCGCGAAATTAAGTTTGATTCTCTTGTAAATTTATAATGCTGTTATACAAAAAAATAGCGTATGCAACTCGTTTATAATGTTGCTTTATTGTATTCGTACAAATTTGAAAACTCGCTCCTAACGTCGCTCGTTTTCAAAACATGTACTCATGCAATAAAGCTTAACATTATAAACTAATTGCATAAACTACTATTACTGAGTCTTCTGCTGTAAGTATTTAAGTTTTCTATTTTCAATTCGTTTCTAATTTTTCTATTTGACACAAACCATTGTGCCTTAATTACGCGTCTTAAAAATTTATTTTGAACTAATGGAATTTACTCTAAGTTACTTTTCCGGCTCCACCCCATACAGGGCAAGCATAAGGAATCGGTGGTAACAATTAATTTAAATAAAGTTATTCCACATTCTATCCATAGTCTAGAGTGGCTATTTATGAGTGGATATAGTTTTGTTATTTTCACGTACGTTTCATTAGCTATTTCTTTAATATGATATTTCCACTTAGTTTTTGGTCTAGAAGTACTCTAAATATCTCACTGGTTGATATTTTTTGATCGATTTTAAATTTACATTGTTAATTATTAGTGGGTTGGGCATTTTAGATCTTCGTAGCGTACATATCTTGGGTTGTGATTTATTGGGGTTTATTTTAATTTGCCATTTTGAACACCAATTTATAAATTAATCTAATGAGTTTTGTAGAATTTCTTTACCTTGATCCACATCTTTGTTTCTTGTGAACAGCATTTTGTCAGCGAAACATACTATTTCTGTTCTTTCCATCTCAGGGTAATCTGCAACGTAAATGTTAAAGAGGATTGGTGAGACCGGTGTACTCCCGCTTGCGTGATTTTTTGATCTGATTAGGTATTATTCACTTTCACCGCGAAGGAACAATTTTGTAGGAAACCTTTAATTATTTCATATAGATAATGGGGTATTCCTAAATTGATCTTTGTTTGTTAGTTTCTAACGTGTGTTTATGCTGGTTAAATGCGTTTGATATATTTTCAGTCTTAGAAGCTGCTGAGTGGTAGAGTAATGTTCGCGAAATCCGAATTGCTCTTTAGGAATTATATTGTTTTCTTTTAGGAAATTATTTCATCTTCTATGAATTAATTTTTCAAACACTTTTCTTATATTATGTATAAACGTATTGGTCTGTAATTTGAGGGCAAACTCTGGCCGTTCCAAGGTTTGCTTTCTGGTATTATTATACCTTGTTTCCATACATCAGGAAAGTAATTGAGTCTTAGAGCTGAATTATAAATCAATGTAAGTCTTGCTATTGTTGTCCATGGGAATTCCTTCAGAATCTGCGTCGTTATTTCATCATGGCCTATTGATTTCTTGAGTTTAAATTTTAAAATTATTTTACGTGTTTTAGATGGAGATATGAATTTTATTTTTTCAGGGACTGTTGTGAATGGAAGAGAGAGAAACTTTTCCATTTCCCAATTTCGATAATTTCCGGTTTATTTTGGGTAAATGCCGTTTCGAAATTAGTAGCTAAAGCCGACGCTTTTTGTTTATCCGTTAGAGCTGTTAGATTATTTTTTGTTTTTAAGGAAGGTAATTTATTACTTTCTTTAATTAATTTTTTAATTGTGCTCCATAGATGTCTATATCCTTTCGGTATTTGAGCAATGAAATTTTGGAAACCATTAAATCTATGTTCGTCTTTATTTGTTTTTATTTTTCTTTGAGTTTGATTTAGTTTGAGTTTTATATTTGGGTATCGCGTTTTCTGCCATTTCCGTCTTGGTATTCGTTTTTCTTTAATTAAATTGAGTATGAATACGGGGATTTTAGCTTCTTTCTTATTGTTATTTGTTTTCGACTTGTTGGCCAATATTGTTGCTAACCGTATTTCTTTTGTGAGTTTATTTATTTCTTTATTAATACTTTCAATTGTTTTTAGTTGATCGGTGTAAGTATACAAAATATTAAATGTAAATCTAAATTTTCCCCATTTTATTTTACCATTTACTAAGTTAAGTAATGAATTCGTATTTGTGATTTGGGTTTTTAAGCTTATTATTACAGGACAATGGTCTGAATTAAGAACTGCTGTTACGTATTGATATAATGGGATAAGAACCTTTTTAGATATTGTAATGTCTAGGATGTCTAGAATGATATTCTGGTCATAATGATAAAGAGTGGGTTCTGATGGTGAATGAGTATCAGCGTTGTATATTTTGTAAGAAATTAATAAGTTTTTCTCCTGCTTTATTTGTTGAATTACAGCATCATACACTATTTTTACAGTTTAGATGTCCCATAATTATCGTTGGTGTTTTACTGTTTAGAATGCTTTTTAGCGTCTTTTTTGGGAACGTTGTATTTGGTGGTTTATAGGCCGATATTATTATTATTTCTCCATGAACTGAGTTGATTTGTATACCGACCGTTTATAAGTTAACAGAGTATGGTACAATTAGTTCATGATGTTGGATACATTTTTTTAATTATTAATGCAACTCCCCCAGGTGCCTTTTCTGCTGCTCTATCCTTCCGGTGGATTTCATACCCTGGAACGTTACATTTTAGATTACTATGGAGATGAGTTTCGGCGATGCATGCAATATCTATTTCCCAGTTTGAAAGGAAAAACCTGAACTCATGTTCTTACCTTTTCAGTCGTTTGCATTCCGGTTAAAAATTTTGACATTATTTGTTTTCATTTCTTGCATTATACAACTCTTGGAATATTTGTTTGCATATATTTTCTATGTGAGGTATAAGTAACAAGAAATGATACAAATAATACAAGTACAAATAATACAAGCAACATTCAGTACAATATAATAGCATAGTGCAACAAAAACCCCAACTCATATAAACCAAACCCACCTATTTAAAGTTAATGTGTTCGCTGCAGTATGCAGATGATAAATGAAAGTCGATCTAAACATGCCTCCTAGTAACAGTCATCAATAAAACAATTATATTATATAAACATATTAATATTTAACACCAAATTTGTCTAATCTACCAGTTTTCGTAAAGATATATCAATTAATATTGCCTAAAGGTCTAAATTATACAGCTCGTTCTCAATTTTCTGAAATGACTTTTTTGAACGAAAAGCACTTAAATTATACTCAGTAACCAAACATTGCGTCCTAGTGTCGCCCTTTGTTTAAACCTTAAAAGCGGAAAACAATGCAATGTAAAGGCATTAAAATAATGGTCTCTCTATACGTAAGCATTTTTTTAAATATTTTAGTAATCAGATACTTTAAATAAATAGACCTACTGATTTGTAGATAAAAATCTTATCAATTAGTATTTATTTAGCCCCAAGGAGTAGACTTTAATGCAAATTTGGTTATCACTTTTTTTACAATCAAAATAGTGTGTCAATTTTCTTGCTGGGGATATTTTTTCGATCGGTCTCTATTTCACATTAATTGTTATTTTTTCTTTCGACTGAAACAAGTCACTCTGAACTCTCCGGGGGAGGATAAAATAGATGACAAAAATAACACACGAAGAGGTTGGGGCTCCCTTGCTCTGGGATCATACATTGAAAGGCCCTCTACAGTACAATATGCGAAAGTCAACATACAAGCGAATCCACGAAAGGATTCGAACCCGCGACCCTTCGATCTGTGATCCCTGAATCATCATTCCGCTTGCATCGCACACGAAAGCCGGGTGGGCACATAGTGAAATGAAACATACAGTGAAACTTCTCTTTAACAGACAGGGAATGATAACGAGTATATTAGAAATGTACGCCAACAAAATGTCTGAAATAGCTAGCCAGAGAGACGGTGAGAAAGGAAATGAGAGAGGGGTGGAGAGAAAATAGAAAAATAGGTAGTACATTTCTTGGAAAGTTGTTTATACTAAAATTACCTTACCAGAAATTGAACACGTTCTTAAAAATTCTTGAAAACGAGAAGCGTGTTGACAATACTAGGGCAAAATTTAGTGAATTGGGCTCGGAGAGTAAACATGTGCTCTCAAAGATAAGTAGAAGAGAAGTTCGTAGTAAAAAGTGCGGGAGCTCGTCTGATGTTTTGATACAGAGAGAACAAATCTAATGCTCATCTAAAGGAAACAATGGTAAATACCTGTCTGCATGCGTTTCAGAGACAGCTAGACAGAATTTCAAACCATCATCAATAGAGAACAGACGCGGAATGTAGAAATAGGGATTATAAACAAATATTTATTAGAGAGACGTCTCCACTAAAAAAGTTTAACTGAGATATACAGCCACTTCACAGAGTCCATGATATATGACGTTAGACATTTATTTGGATATGATAACAATTAAAATTTGATTAATTAATATTCATGAATGTGTTTAATTTTCTGAACTTGTATATGAACGCCAATAGACTTGCTCATCTACACTTGAGCGTATCAACGGAGTGTCTTCTAACATTGCTTCACAAGAGCTCTTCAGGACACTTGAAATCTCCCATTGAAAGTCTCCTTCCTCTATTCTCGCTCTCCAAAACTTTACTTTCTCCTTGTACAAAACTTCTTGTTGGGCTCCTCAAAAGATGACTGTCTCGTTCATAGTTCTTGCATTAAGATTACTAAAGACAATCTAAAATGAATGATTATGGCAATTAATTTCTACAATTCTGATTTTATAAACTAATAAAATATTCATAAAAGTTGATACTACTTTTGGTTCATATAATTGTAATTTCCTTTTCAATTAAGGGCCCTACTTGATAGACAAAGATCTAACCCAACACGAATAGAATATTTAATACGTTTCCAAAACCAGTGGTGCTACAACAGCATTTATTTTCTCGTATTATTTCTAACTTTTCGAATTTTCAAAAATTCAGAGATTTCAACGAGATTTCAATGAGATCTGCGCCATTTTTATAAGTGAACCATGTTTCACCGGTAGTCAATATTTAAAAATAAATTGGAACGGCTAATGAGAAAATGTTTCTTTTTTCATAAATTGCATAAACTTCAAGAAGAAATCATGCAAAAACTATGCGTTTTTTTAAAAAATGTGCATAGCCTTCTTTAAAGGTCCGATTTTTTTAGAAGATATTTTGTTTAAAACAAGAATCTTTATCTTCACATTTATAGTTTTGCAATGTTACCTTCTTGCAATTTTCAGAAATACAGAATTTTCCCAGGAAATGAGACTATCACCACTCTTTTTTATCGTTTTTCATACATGCAAGTAAAAAGTTTAAAGAAATTTCTTTGGTCTCTTTGGGAAAAAAAGTTTAATAATTGCCTAAATTTCATGCAAATTTACCTAAACTATTCATATTTTCAAAAAATTGCGCTACATAACTAAAGACCGGATTGTCATGCAGTAGAACTCTAAAACCTGCTGTAAAAACACCAAAACGTGTAAAAACATGCAATAAAAAAATCCAAGACATTTCAAAAAGGTGTTATGTAGCCTAAGAACTCCAGTTAATCCACTTACAAGCTTATTTTTGTATTTTGAATGAGATATTTCACGTGAATAACTGTAATTAAGTTTGTACATACGGTTTAAACAAACCATATTTTACTATATGGTATATACTTATTTTAAATATTATTCGCGCAGAAAATTAAATTACCATAAAAAACAAAAAAAGTAAGTACAAAAATAGAAAAAGACATACATACCTTCAGATATCAAAAATAATTAAGTTACAGAAGAAATGTTCTTAATTGTTTTCATTATGCATTATTTACAATGAATATTTGCAATGCATAATTTACAATTGTAAATTTTCAAATTATTTACTGAGAAATTATTTTCTTGAAAATATTTCTATCAACTAATACAGTTTCAGACAGGAAAAACTTCGTTCTACATTTATACTAGTACTTGTCTGTGTCCTGAGCCTCACTTTACGTACGTGTGCACGCTGCTTAAACGGTCAGAAACTACGTTCATCCTCTCTTGTACCTCGTAGCGCAACGTCTGTTCCGAGAAATCTGATGAATTTGAAACGCAATGCAGCTTGACGCTAAGCTTCGTGCCCGGACGTAAGGTCAAATGTGACTAGCTCTCGTGTTGGCAAGTACGACGAAGAATGACAAAAAGGATATATGATCCGTTTGGGAAGATAGACCCGAACACGCGTTTGCTGAGCGGCCGCAACCGAGGGCCGCGGACCTTTCCCTGCTCCAATAACTCCGAAATTTTAATAGGCAATAGGCATCAAGAAAGATACAGATCAATTCTTAGGGCAACAAAATGCAGAATTAATACATATTAAACGGCACTCAGGTTTCACAGACCTCCCGAATGCAGTGCTGGGCTCTGTCATGAAAACTTGTTTTCTTAAATGAAACTTTCTAAAAAGATAAATTAAAACAAGTTGATTATATAAAAATTATATTTTATGCAATAAAACTGTTAATCTTGCAAATTCATCCAGTAAAATTCCAAAATATGCAATTTTCATGCAGCAGTACCTAAAACGAGCAATATGGTGCAGTAACTCCCGAAACGTGCAATGCCGTGCAATATGAAACAAGTACTAAAATAACGCCCCTTTCAAATTTCAAATTTCTATCAAGGTTTAAACCAATTTCAAGTTAGAAAACAAAAGATGCAGTAACACGGGAATCCGGTCTTTATACATAACCTTATTGGAAGATCTGGCTTAAGAGAACAAAATTAATTGAGAAAGTATTAAAAATGTGAAAACAATGACTTGAGAATACAGAAGATATAAAAATTTTGCAAAGGTATAACATTGTTGCAAAGGTGTTATGAATATTAGTTATTTTAGTGTCAAGCCTAAAAAGGAAAGATTTTCCGCAAGAGCAGTTTACCATCTCGGGCGAAATCTAGCGGAAGAATGATTACAGAAATTACAGTCACATGACTCCATTCTCCACATGGAGGCAAGTATCATATCTTCCATAAGTGTTGATGATATTTCTAACTCATCAGTATAACAGTTGACTTGTCGCAACTTTTCATTTATTATTTAAGTTTGAAAATTTCAAAGCTGGATGGTAGTTGAATGGATTCTGGAAGAGCGGGGCTATCAGAAATAACTTTATCGTATTTAATACAATTAAGAATCGTATTACTTCAAATAAATTGTATTGGAATCAATGAGCTTTCGACACAAAGTTAAATGCCTAAATTAAGTTAAAAACTGTTGTATTTGCAGGATGCAAGGTAAGTTAAACAGTCAATGTTTAATAACCATTTACTTTCACCAATAACCAATACACAGAACAACGTAACAAATACTGTACAATAATTCTTAACGGCCTTCTTGCCTCGCCGAGCCTTATCGCCCGCAGTGGCGATAAGCGTCGTAACGTGATAGCTGGCCGCAGTCGCCTCGAGCCTCCTAGTAGTGCGCGGCGGGTTACGCCGCGGTAGGGAGTGTAGCGAGGGGCGGCAGTGGCCACCGAGGTCGGCGTTGATCGCCTGGCTGATACGTCACGGCTAGTGACGGTAGCAAGTGCCGGCGGCAGTCTGCAGTCACTTTGTAGCGCGCCACAGATGGCGCCTTGACCAGGCGTGTAGCGAGGGCGGCAGTAGCCCCCGAGGTCTGTGCTGATCGCCCGGCGGATACGTCACGGCTGGTGACGGTAGCAAGCGTCGGCGGCAGCAGACTGGAGTCCTCTTATAGCGCGCAGCAGGTTACGCCGCGATAGGGCGTGTAGCGAGTGCGGCGGTGGTAGCTAAGCGAAGCGGTAACTGAACGGGAGCGCCCTGCTCCCGACCATGCCTTTATACCCCACCGCCCGGTGAAGGGGGAGGGGAGGGGCTGTGCCCCTCCACTAGCGGCGCGGCGGAGCGTAACTCCGTTTCGTCTTCTGATTGGGGGGATACCACAAAAACATTTAATTTAAAATAAATATTTCATCGACCGAGGCCAAAAAAGTTCGATTTTACCGATTTTACCGACTACCGACCAACTTTTACCGACAGAAAAATGTACTGGATAATTGCAAGATGTTCTTGCCTTTCACTATATAAAAAAAATATTACTTTAACTGCAATTATTGAAACCAATATGGACGTATGGTGCACAACTCTGGGAATGTACCAGACAGAATAACATCGAAAGTATCCAAAGATTTCAGAACAAAATGCTAAGAAATATCGTCGAAGCACCTTGGTAAATAAGAAATAAAGATCTACAAAATGACCTGAAAGTTGAAGCAGTGGATAAAGAAATACGAAGGTTCGCGAAAAAAAACACGAAGAAAGGCTGCACCAACACGACAATCTCGAAGCAATTCGTCTCCTGGACAACACACTAGTGAGAAGATTGAAGAGAAAGAAACCTTTCGAACTTGTGTAAAGTGAAGTGACAATGTGTTTTAAGAACTAAGAACTAAAATAACAGTGTAAATACCAGTGTATCTACAAACACAAGACAGTTTGTTTTTAAATTCAATTTGAAATTAAAAGGACGCTAATGGGCTAGCTCTTAGAACAAATTTTATTTCGTTATAGTTTATGAAAAAAGAACATTGCTTATTAGTCCATAAGACTAGATTGTAAGTTTATGAAAATAATAAAAAAGGTGTATGCATGCACAATTATTGCATTTTTTCAATTTTTTCCCATTACGTCGTTTGAGAGCGTGTAGAAATACTTCATTGGCGGGTGTTGTTTGCCTTAATTTCCTGCAATACCTATGCAATTCGAAAACTAATGAAAACAGGGGTATGTCTGGGTTTCTCACCCCTTCTACATGGCAGAGAAATATAACGGAATCTGGTCTCAACCGCCAACAGAGCAAAGTCCTTCAGAAGTCAAATATACAGTCTCCAGTACCATTTCTTTAAGTGTAATATTCTGTTAAGTGAAACTAGTGGTGCAATGACAGAACATATTTCTTTCTTTTTTTCTAAATTTGCAATTTTCGAGAGTTCACGAGGAGAAAATGCAAGTAAGTTAGTTTTAGTTTGAGTGAGTTTTAAGAAATAAATTGTTATAAAAAATTAAAAATTACCTTATTTTGCCCAAAATTACAGGAAAACTACTTTTATTTTCGAAAAATTGAACATAACCTTATTTCAAGATGTCTTTAATGGACAGATTTCATTCACGAAAAAATATCTTATATATTGTAGTTGTAGGATGTATTGTAGTCGCCCAAAAAAATTTCACTTTTGCAATTTTCGAACAATCAAGGATGTCAACGAGCATGAGACCATTCTCTTAAGCTATTCGAAGATAAAGTTTAAATACGAAATTTGGAGCCACTGTTGAGAAAATTTTGAAAATGTTTTAAGGCTTCATCTAAAGTACCGTCGGAAATCAAAATATCCATTTGATACTTCCAAACCCTCAAGTTCGTTCAGATCGTTTGGAAAATATAAATTTTGGAGAAAATCGGATGAACGATTTAGGTGCTAGGGTGGGCCACAGATGGACAGAGAGACAGATGGACCGACAGACAGAGACGTTTTGCCGTCAATCGAATTCTCGGTATCACGGACGAACAAAACATTGATTCTTGCTGCATCAACTTTTAGAGGAAATAATTTCATGACCATTACGTTTTTTTCGTCAAAAATTTGCTGTTTTCCGGGCACTATTGCAATACTTTTTATTCTTACACTCGTTAGGGCAAGAAAGTAAAAAGGGGTGCAAATTTTCTCTTCACGTATTAACATGTGAATTACATGAACATATTTTGTACACTTGATGTTTTGAACGCTAGAAACAAAACTAAAACAATGTGGAGTAACGAAAATATACGACCACGTCATCACGATATTTCGTAGAGAATGTTGTTTTAAAGGATAATGAATGAGAAACAAGTAATCCAGAAAAAGTTGCGAATCTCTTCAACCAACACTTTTCTAGAATTGCGGTTGATCTCACGAAGGGACTAAAACCACAAAAATCATCATCATATGCTTCTCAAAAAAAATTCGGCACGATGTTTATTTACGAAACTTCTTGCAAAGAAATCCTCAGAATAGTCAGTAAACTAAAAAATAAATATTCATCTGGTTTAGATGACATTCCGGATTGTTTATTAAAAACGTGTGCACCTGCCATTATACACCCACTAACTCACATTTTTAATGCTTCCTTGTGCACAGGAATATTTCCTGATATTTTCAAAACAGCAAAAATTAAGGCACTTTTTAAAAAAGGGAACAAAAATGAAATTCAAAATTACCGGCCAAGTTCTCTTTTGTCAGTTTTCTCAAAAATATTAGAGAGGCTTTTCTATACGCGTAACGAAACTTTTCTCAGGAAAAACAAATCGTTTTTAGACTCAGAACACGGTTTCAGAAAATCAAAATCTACAAAAACTGCCATTTTTTCTTTCCTTAAAGATGTTGCTTCATGAATGGACCAAAAGGAAGAACCCATTGGGATATTTTTAGATCTTTCCAAACCTTTTGACGTTACTAACCATAACATCTTGCTCTCAAAATTACCTTCTTATGGAATTCGTGGTATTGCCCTAGATTGGATAACCTCCTACCTTAAACAACTGTTAACAACCTTACCTGTAACAACTATTGTACTACAGCCTCCGGGCCAATGACCCCCATCTCGATCAGGTTTTTCGTCCAGTTTCCCTGATCCATTGAGCAAATCCTAAGATTTCCCCTTGTTTTGCTTCTGGACATAAATGTGACTTCATTTTCTGTGCACGTCTTCTAGAATTCAGTGGGAAATACAATTATTCAAATTATCGTTTCCATGTTGTCGCGGCAGGAAGTATTATTCCGAAGGACAACATGATAAGAGCCAAAATTTATTACTTATTTATCCTTGAAAATAGATTTTATTATATGGGAGGTGGTTTTTTTTCAAAGTTTAAGTAGTATATGACTTAGTGTAGGGATCACAGAATTTTGAAAATGTGCACACAATTCACTTTTCCCCATAGCACGTCATACGCAGTTTTAACTGTTTTTTGACGTAAAATAAAATAATATAAAATAAATAAACATCGATCTCAAAGAGTAGAAATACCAAACTGGCACGAAAGGACATTATTTACTTATCTTTCCAATTCTTTGCCAATTGAACATGAGGTCCCACAAGGTTCGATTTTAGGGCATATCCTCTTTATGTTGTACGTAAACGATATGCCCTCATCTATTAAATATGAAAGAACAGTTCTGTTTACCGATGATACGAATTTTCTTCGCAAAAAAGAAACAATAAATAGTACAATTTCAGAAGTTTCAAATTGGTTTGGTAATAACTAATTAATTATTAACGAAGGAAAAACTGTCTCAAATGCATTTCTGCGTTTCAAATCGGCAATCGTATGCTCCATTGAAAATGAACAATATGCAATTAGCTGATGTTAAAGTAACAAAATTTCTAGGTCTTTCAATTCAATCAAACCTCAAATGGAATGTACCCTCTCCCTCAGAAAAAATGTCGTTCAAAATTCTATCTTCCACACCGCGCCGACAAACTTGGACACCCCTCGGCCTGGGGGAGGGCAGGGGGAGGGACGCGTTGACCAATCGCTAGCAGGTAGAACCACAGTTGTCTGTGATTGGTGCAACATCCCAAGGGGCAGAAAGAACACTGTCTCAGGGGGAGGGGGCTAGTTCGTTTACGTACGAGACGGAAATATCGTCATATTTCCCTGCCGAAGGAGATAGTTTGCCTGCGCGTACGCCACGACGAAGAAAATATTTCTAAGCGGGGTTTTCCGTCCAGAATGATTTTCTATAGACCAGTAAATATTTATCATTTTAGCAACAATTATGCTAACTTTTAGTAATCGATTTGTAACTCCTGACAAACTGCTATTTTGAGATATTCATTTCAGGCACAATTTGCGGAGCCTTCCCGGCCGTTCTAACGCATATTTCGAATTTGTTTATAAAATTATAAATTGTTGCAAAATTGTTAATTCGCTGTTTTCGGTTCTGGGACATCGGGAGACTCTCCCCACTTTAGATTTGCAAAATTTGGAAATTGTTTATAAATTTTCAATTGTTGCAAATTTTTTTATTGTCTAATCTGAATGGCGTTTAAATGTGATGCAAAATTCCGGAATCCGTTCGGTGCTATTATATCTCGTTCTCGAGATATATGTAATTGTTTATAAGAAATTAACATCTTAGTAGACCCCATTTGTTTGCGCTTAATTCATTCGCGCTAGCAGAATAGCGTGGGATGGGCATACTGAAAAAACAGTTCTCCAATGCCGCGCTTTTGCATACCTAATTCGCTTAAAATGCACTTGCTTGTAAACAAATTCTGTGGCCAATTTAATTATGCTAAATTTGTATTTTTACGGCGAGTATGAGCATAACTTTTATTTGGTTTTTATATTCTCTTTTAAGTCCTACAATTTGCAAGTCGATATATTTATCAAATATGAAAGAAATTGATTAGAAAAAAATTTTTTTCAAGGTGCATTACGCCCAAACAATTGTTTCTGTTTTTCTATCAAAGGGATGTTGAGCAACCGAATAACTGTATTATTAATTTTTTTAAGTCCCCTGTTAACACCGAGAGTCAGAAACTATTTGTTCCTCTTGTTTAACCATTACCATTAAAAATAGGGAAACATATTGCTTAGCTGTTTGCTATAAACTGCACTGGATTGGATGAAGGTAGTGTTAAGGTTTTCAAATACAGAAATATTCAATTTTGTGATTTGAAAGATCACATGAGTAGAATCACACATCACAATATTTACACAAGTATAGAAATTTCTAAATAAACGTATATAAACTTTAAGTTAATATTTTCAATTCAATTTATCATTCCTTTCTAAAACTGTTAATTTGATGATTTCATTGTATAATATTCAAATCAGAGCTTTATGTGCTAAATTTACGCATTGTTAATACATATTTTTAAACAACATTAATATATTTAATATACATTTAAAAGGTTTTTAGATTGGCGAACGTTTCAATGAAATTTCATGAATTCCTAAATGCTTGAAAATAAATACTTGTAAAATTAAATTATTGTAGCGTGTAAAAATATAACAAACTCACGTATTTGGTAAAACGAGTTGATATTACTAAAAGAAAGCAAAACAGATGTTATAACAATTCAAGGAGATTTAGCGTTTGTTTACAGTTTAGTAAATATCAATGCTCTAGCATTTCCCAGTAAAAATACATAGAACGAACTTGGTGGTCAAGTGATATGACCTTCCCAACACAGACTACATTTCAGTATCGTCAGAGTTCGAAGGTGGTTTGTTGGCCGCCATTCTACGAATCTATCAAAACCTTGAATTTTGCACGACCATCTGTACAGGGAGAACGTAGACGTTTATTAAACGGCAACGGGATATTCGAGGTATCTAATGTGCACTCTTTGAAAACGTTTAAACATTATAAACTATCCCTAAGAAAATATCAAATAAACAATGTTAAAGGTCACCAGCTTAACATTGCCTTTACTATTTGAATGTTTTCAACATCCCCAAAACCAACAGAAAACCCATGTTTTTACAGGTTATTATAAAACCAATTCAATAAATATAAGCATTTATTCACGTTATTATTTTTAAAACACTCAAATATCTATGATGTTATTTGATTCATGTCTTCATCGAAGATCTGAGATTAAAAAACTGATAAGCAGAGAAAATTAAAGTAATTTTGAGTGATTGATGAAGTTGAATGATCAAACGAAAAACAATGTTTCTTGCTTCATATAATGCTATCGTGTTTAACAGACATGTAATTACATGTGATACCTATATTTAAACATCCAAACTAATGAAAATTTTCAAAATTAAAATCATCAATAAACGTTGATTCCTCAGCAAGGATTATATTATTAAATCCTTTTTTGA